>JARHVA010005802.1:0-5000 GCA_037957365.1 Torreya grandis
AAGGCCTAATTAAGACTTGTTTCTTGTCTTAGACCTAGAAGTCTATACAAACCATAATATTTCACTCTAATTTTAATTTATTATCCTTTTTCATGATTTTTTTACTTAAATTACCAATTTTGATGATTTTTTGTGGGTATAAACTCTTTTTAATAACCAAACCCTAATTCTAGGGTTTTACATAGTCTTCACAGACTAAGTCCCTTCAAAAATCAATGTCTTGGGTTATACCAATCATCAAAAGACCAAATAAATTTAATAAGATTTATATATATATATATATATATATATATATATATATATATATATATATATATATAATTTCCCTTAAACCATTAAAATAATTTAGGCTATTTATCACATCATTCATTTACTCAAAACAATAAATAGATAGGGTTTATGCCTACTCTATTTGATTGTGTAAGGATATCAATGGAAGAAAAACTCATTTTGTATTTTCTTGAAGATAAATCCATATGTCTGAATACTTTGAAAATGTCTATACATATTCAATATGATCTTCTAAATTATGTATTCACCTTCCACATTCTCATTTGGGTGTATTTATATGACTATATCAAGGGTTATAAGATTAGATTCTTTCCAAGACACTTTACCTTCCAAAAGAATATAAATAAGTTTGAATAAAATTTATTAACACATTAAATATCCATACATATTACATTCTCTCCTATTCTAACAACAAACTACCTTCAAGGTTTTCAATCTAGTGGAACATGGAATTCACTATTTCGTAGAGTCATCCTACAATCAAGAAACTCCTTCATATCATATAAGGATCAATACAAATCTTGAGATTCCTTATTCATTATAATTTTAATTTCACAATTAAGTAAATACTTTCTTTTATTTGGATATTATATATTCATTCTCAGAGTAACTATGTTAGATGGGGCATTTTATGGAGATAGGGTTTTCATTTCCTTAATTAGTGTTTAAATGCTTAGCTCTAAAAGAATATTCAATGGGAATCACCCACTATTTAGATTATCCTCAATTTTTTATCACTTGATCTCAACTATCACATGGAAATTTGTTTGAGTCATGCACATGATCTTACTCAATCATCCTAAATAAGGTTTCTTAAATATGTCACAAGCTCTGCCTACAACTAGATTGAATTATTCCTCTCATCTGGGTTAAAGCACCTTCTTATAGGCATCAATTATTTAACATAAAATTATATAACCAATAGAAACACTATCTAGAATATACATCTTTCTATTATATTCTTGTAAACATTGACATAGATTTCATACCTTACCTTGACTTAAATATGAGCAGAAGTTTCCTCCTGAGTCTTTTTCACAAAGAAGTGCTACCATTGTCAAAGAAAAATATATATGAAATATAACATGGTTAAGTACTATAACATATTAATTTACTTGATGATAACCACATAAATCAAATACTCAACTCTTTCATATTGACTATAGTCCTTTCCAAATATTCCAAAGATGTACCTACACACATGGTTGCATATAATCTCAAATGTTTACCATGCCTTCTAAGATTCAATCATTTAATTTAATTACAAGTAATAACAATAACATGAATCCAAGGCCTTATAACGTCATTTTTTAAATACTAGAAACTAAAACACAATTTCAATCCAAATACACATAGAATCACTCTTCCTTTTATTTCAAGTGTAACATTATTGATTACAAAATGAAGACCATAATGTGAGAGGTGGACCAACTTCTATTATTTCTACCTATTTTCCTTTTGTTGGAGCATTACTAGCCTCTCCCTCTTTTCTCCTACACTAAGATAACTACCAAAATTACTCTACCATTTTATTCTCTAATGTATGTTTTTGAAAAATAGTTACAAATCCACTTCTTGTTCTTGAGCCCAACGTATGGGATGAGATGGTCAATCTTAGCATGAATTTTCTCTTAGGAGTTAAAATACATGACTTAAAATTATCATCATATGACCTTATTAGACTTCTTAAACCCTAATTAACTCATCTAACCCTCTTCTATATGCATTTTGTGCATTTTAGCCTTTTACAACTTTTGAATTTTCAAATTAGTATTTTGGAAGGAAAACCTCCAATTCAAATTCTAAGTCATATCATGGCTTCTTAAGACCTATATGACCTTTAATAGACCTCTTAACATGTATTAAAACCTTGAAAACTATATTTTTGACTAGATTTGAACCTTTATAAACTAAAACACACAAATGATGTTTTCTTGTCTTGATACTCCTACATTAGTTACTCTCACATTAACTCAGAACCTACTAAGTTTGGATCCAACAATAAGAGCTTGTCAAATATAATATTTAGCAAGTGACACTTGTCAAATTTAATTGTACAGTTATACACATGTATACTAAGGGATATTTATTCTTTAATATTGTCTACATTAAAAATGTGTTAGTTATGGATCCTATTCATCATCATACTTGTCAAGAGCTATGGGGAGTAGTACTAGTATTTAAATGTTATACTTAACAAAATCTACATGGAGTAGTGATGGTATTAAATTATACACATATTTTTGAGAGGTTATCTAAATAATTTTCTCCATAATAATAAAAACATTGTCAAGGTTAAAAATATCTATAAAAATGATGGGAGGCTTTATGGACCTCTCCTTGGCCATTTAGTTATAGATTTTATGATTATTAAATGTTTTTTTTATTAAATATTGAATTTTAGGATACAAAAAAATTATAACAAAGATATATGGTACCCTTCAAGGTATTAGGATTGGTGAATCCTATAGCATATAGGCACACATTGATACAAGCTCTAGCTCTATTTCATAAATGTCTTCCATGATACTTATCTTAAAAATGTATACTTGATCCTCAACATGTGTTGGATTGGAATGCTTTGCTAGTTTGGGACCCCAAGGTGGTCATGATAGAACCAATCAAAATAATTGACTCTTAGAAAAAAAAATTGTATAATTTAGAGATGTCATGGTATAAGGTCTTATAGGACCAATACTTTGGGGATGGCACTATGCAGGAGGACTATGATGAGTTTTACAAGTGAAATTGCATTTATTTTCTTAATTTTATACTTTATACAATAATAATTTCCTACTAAATAATATTTTTAACTCAAAACATACATTTGAATAAGTGTCATCTGAGATGATGACTAGATTTAAGGGGAAGGATGTTACATCTTGACTCCTTGCTAAGAAAACTTACTTGATTATCCATGGATTTTCTATAGTTGATACTTACATTATATTATGCTAAAATTAGAAAGTTATATGGTAATAGACTTTTTTTATAAAAATGAAACAAAAACCTATTTTCACAATAAATTTTATTAAATATTATTCAGTTAGGAAAATATATAAATAGAAAATTAAAAAAATGTAAAAATCTTCATAAAAGGAAATAAAAATAAAAAAGGAAAATAAAAAGCACAACATCCATAAAAAGAATGTTATAGAGATTTAAGGCAAAGAAAATGAGTGCAACATAATAAGAGGAAAAAGGAGATAATCATGGGAGCAAAAAAATAGAGTGTAGGATAAGAGAAAATAAGGGAGAAGAAGATGTATGAAGTGTGAGGAGAAAGATCTTTAAAAAAAATTAGAAAAAAAGTTTTGTTATGTGTGTGTGTGTGTGTGTGTGTGTGTGTGTGTGTGTGTGTGTGTGTGTGTGTGTGTGTGTGTGTGTGTGTGTGTGTGTGTGTGTGTGTGTGTGTGTGTGTGTGTGTGTGTGTGTGTGTGTGTGTGTGTGATATATTTATAAGTATTTGAGTTATACAATTCCATATATGGAATTATGTTAAACCATCTTTTGAATTCTTTACATAATGAGTTAAATATGTTTTAAACAAATATCCTAAAAATGGTAATTTTGTATTGTTCATGAGAAAGAAAGATCTAGGATTTATTAACTTTCATTAATCCTTTCCTTGAATTTAAACTTATAATTAAATGGGATAAATTTGTGTGAGTGATAAAGATTATGTTTAGATGGATTATTATTTTCCTCTAGATAATAACAACATATACTTAGTGTAAGCATGCCACTATCACATAGGTTGTGCAAATGAATCTCTCTCTCTCTCTCTCTCTCTCTCTCTCTCTCTCTCTCTCTCTCTCTCTCTCTCTCTCTCTCTCTCTCTCTCTCTCTCTCTCTCTCTCTCTAACTTATAATTGAATGGGATAAATTTGTGTGAGTGATAAAGATTATGTTTAGATGGATTATTATTTTCCTCTAGATAATAACAACATATACTTAGTGTAAGCATGCCACTATCACATAGGTTGTGAAAATAAATCTAAGAAAGATTTACTCTCTCTCTCTCTCTCTCTCTCTCTCTCTCTCTCTCTCTCTCTCTCTCTCTCTCTCTCTCTCTCTCTCTCTCTCTATGTCTCTCTCTGTCTGTGTGTGTGTGTGTGTGTGTGTGTGTGTGTGTGTGTGTGTGTGTGTGTGTGTGTGTGTGTGTGTGTGTGTGTGTGTGTGTGTGTGTGTGTGTGTCTGTGTGTGTCTGTGTGTAACTAATTATCTTAAAAAAGGGAAGGTTTATATAAAATGACATATTTATATATTATGGTATCTATGCTTATTTCTATAATGTTAGAGATATCATTAAGTTTAATATAAACTTGTATTATTGTATTAGTGAACTAAACTAGTATCAACACATTAGTAGACTAAACTAATATCATTACATTAGTGGACTAAACTAGTATTAAGCTTATCAGAGCCTATATATCACATAGTATACACTTATTGATAGGAATTTCATCAAATGGAAAGTCTAAACTAATGATAGTACAAGATTTTTTTTGAATTATATGTTGGCATATTTATGTCTTAAAGATTTTATTTTTGATCTCTGATAATATATAACACTTCACAAGTTTAGTGGTTTATTTTATGTGGTATAGCCATTGGCTATGGGTAGTAGAGATATAAATAGTTTTTTATCTATATAGAGAATGTCTTATAGAAGAAAACAACCTGTGTAAAGTGATTCTCTATTATAA
>JARHVA010005802.1:15000-22500 GCA_037957365.1 Torreya grandis
GTTGTTATATATAGTGTATTATTTTATAATTTATTATTAAATTATTATATATACTGATATATAATATTTGTAAAATATTATTATAATAATAATACATTATATTTTGATAACACACAGATGAACTTAATTATATATTATTATTAAATATATATAGTGTATTATCTTATAATTTATTATTAAATTATAATATGTACTGATATATGATATTTGTAAAATATAATAATAATACATTATATTATGATAACACAGACATATGAACTTAATTTTATATATATATATATATATATATATATATATATATATAATGTGTTGGCAGGACCCCTACTTGAAAATGATTAGATATGAAAGACTATTGATTTGGTTTGGTACAATAATTCCATCAAGGTATATGACTAAAACATTGAAACAAAACAACAATACTAAAAACTTAACCATATTCCTTATATTAGTTAAGATCCAACATTTTTTACATATTATCTTTAAAAAATTGTTATTCTCAGCCATACATATGGCAAGAACCACCACATAAATAGAAAACTAAATGAACTAGTGTCCCCATTTCCATTTAGTCCAAAACCATAAGTGACTTGCCATGCAGTTTTAAACTTACCATTTCAATATCTAACATATAATGCACATCTTCCACCCATGTCATCTTCTTGTCCTTAGTTTTTTAATCAAGAATACCACCTAACATACCAATCACAACCTCCTTTAGTCCCCTTTCAAAAAGTAGCACTGCACAATATCCTAAGTCCATCCAACACATTACAATCAATGCTAAGGCCTCCTTCTACTTATTCTTTCCAACCCATCTTGGGATTGGGAACATATACTATAAATACCTCAAATAAGGAATTTCATAGCTTCCATCCTCTTAGGATAATTACATGCAACCTACAATTTATTCAACATAGGGAAAGTGCCTTTAAGTTAAGCCAAATCAAGAAGAATCATATGATAGTCACACTCTAGATCCATTTGATTAGAACACAATAGATCTAGTTATTTTTCTAGGTTCAACACGGTAACAAATATAGCTTCTAAAGCCTAGAAAAAGACAAGGGGATAAAACCCATACCATCTTTCCCCAAAAAAGGAAGATCATTAAATAGACCAAAATAAATGATATCCAGTCTAATAACAAATTCACCCTATGATATACTAATATAAATAACTCCAGCATCTCTACAACCTGGGTCTTATCAAAGACCAACATTAGCAAATTACTTATAAATAGAGGAACCAACTCAAATTCAATTTCATACATACACTTTTCCAAAGTAATTCCTTTTCAAAAATACATTAGATCACATGTATAATATCTAAATATGGTTCCCATAGAACATGCTTTAGCGAACACATAGACAACTTTCCCATAAAACCCATCCCCCTCTTCATTCCAATTTTGAAAACCATAAAGCAAACTAATGATTCCACCATTTCTCTCTCCATGACCAAACACCCACCACCTAAAAACTTATAACTATAGTCAAAGATCAATAAATATATCCACTTGCCTTGAAAAATGATGCCACCCCTTCACAACAATTAAACATTTATTTAGTGAATTTATGTTTCCCTGTGCTAGGTAACAATGGCTCAAATAATTTCTCACCCTCTAAACTCCTTAGATGGTCCAAGGCCAATGAAATATCACATTGTATCTATATATGAAATCCAAAGATAATCATCCCACCTCTCTCTATAATTATCACTCCTTAATTCCTCCATTTAGTCAATTCCTACATTGGCCAAAAGTCTTCCACCTTATTATACTCTTGATAATAATAACTACCTTTCCAAACATTAAAATTACTCAAAAGAGGACCATTATTTAATGATAATATTATTAATATTTTAGGATTTAGCATTCTAATTTCTCAAATCCTAAGTTACAACTAGATAATCCCCTTTAATCTCTAGATAATCCACTCCACATGCCACCACCATATTTAGGCCTACCACAAGATCCTAAGTTTCTGCTTCATTATTAATATTGTCCATTAATTTTATACAAGCCATTATAATTAATGAACCACTATAATCCTTCACCACACATCCTACCCTAAACACACTAGGATTACCACTTCAAGATCCATCAAAATTTAGTTTAAACAAACTAGGTCTAGGGGTTCCCTTTGCAGTACCTAACTTACTACTCTTATTTGATTCTATTGCCAGAGACTCAATATCAAGGGGATCATATATTATACTAATTATTAATTTTTATATTAAATAATAATAATTAATATATTCAATATTTAATAACATATTATATTAATAGGAACAATGAATATAATATATTAATTACATTATGCTATAGATTATTGTATTATATTTAGATAGAGAAAGATGTGATGATTTAGAAGAGGAAAGAAATTTAGATAATGTTAGTGAAGTGCCATAAATTCTAGTGTTAGGTTCAATTCTTGAATAAAGAAAGGAATTTGAATCCTAACCAAAGGTTAGTTTTGATTCAAAATTGAAAAATGTTGCATGTGCAGGTTTGATGGATGGAATACCTCTTCAAAAGAATCATTTAGCTACTTTAGAAGCAGAAGATCTTTTTAAACCAATTTATTCTCTTGAATTTTCCATTCCTATCTTCCCAAATCCATGGGAAAGGGGTGAATGGAAGGTTTTAAACAACAATAAGAAAGGTAAAGGTAAGATGGAGAAGGAATTACTTAATATGGCCCCTAAAACTTGAAAATAATATTTTTAGGGTTAGTGCTTTAGTTTTTATTTTTGGGTTTGCTCTTTAGGGTTGCATATTTTATTCTTTGTTTTCACACCTTGGTTTTACTTCTACTAAAAGAAGATATTTGTAGATTTTTTATCATAATATCTTTCTCTTGATTGTGTAAGGGGTGGGCCCCTTTCAAACCCTAGACTTTTAACATTAACAAAAACATATTTAATATGATAAATAAGATATTATATTAATAAAAATATTAAATATATATATATATATACACATATGTATCTATAGATATAAATATATGTATGTATATGTGCATGTATCTAAACACACACACGCACACATGCACACACACACACACACACACATATGTGAAAATGTTTAATGTATTCATAATAGGTATAATCATTGTAATTCGTATCACATGGATTGAACATTGTTGGTATATGTGCCCTACAAGTTTTTTCTAATGATAATACTACTTGATGATGGGCATTAAAATCTAAAGATTCAAGTTTTGGTTTTGGAGGATAGAACCACAAATTGAATGTTGTATGAGACACTAGGAATCTTTCAACTACTATAATATGTTTTAGGCATTATATGGGTATGAATCCTCCCTAGATTCATCTTTGAATATTTTTATGAATTTTATACAAATCTATGACTACCATGTGTAACCCCTTGGTAGATAAACCATGTTTTTGTAAAGATTTTTTTCCCAATCAAAGACTAAATAATGTATGTGGAGGCATTACCCATTTTTTATATTTTCATTTTGAAATCCACCATTGCACTCACATATTTCTCTATGGTTACATCACACTAAATATAGTTTTCATAAGGGGAAGAAAATAAGAAATGTTTACTTGTTGTATATGTTGCAACTTATATTCTTAGCACGAATCTCCATTTTATAGTTAACCCATCCTATATTAAATTAGATAATGATTTAAACTATACATCACAAGAAATAATATCTTACATTTTGAGATAGATCCAATAGACACACAATATATGTCTTATATCTTCACCTTCTAGAGGATCTCAATCATCAATGGCCATCTTTGCATTACATGATACCTACCATTTCTCATGCTTACGATTTCATACACATTGCTTACATCTTGATATTACTCAAGTTCAAAACAATAAATAAAAGGTCTTCTACAAAAGCAACATTAATGGGTTTCAAACCATGAACCTATTGGATCCCACTTTATTATGAAAAGAATGATTATGCGAATAAAACCATAATGATAACCATCATGTTTGGTAGGGCTAGGTTCTCCATCAGGACACACTCCAATCACCCACCATTTATCCATCATGATAAGTAATTTTATTTAGTTAACTCTTTCATGAATCTAGTTGAGGAGGGTGGAATATAAGTGTTAGCTTATGAAAATTAATATAGGTGGGAAATAAAATAAAATAACTATCTTTGTGCTTTAATCGCATGTGTAATGTTGACTATTGGATTGCCTTTATTGAAGCTCATCATAGTCATAAATCCACTCTACTATTATAGATATTTGAGTCAAGATTGTTCATTTATTCAAGCAAAATAAGTTCTCAAAGACATGTCCACATGCCCATTCATCTATCAAATATCTATAATGCCACGTTGGGCCCCACTATACTAAGGATGTTAAGTATAATTATTATATATTCTTAGGATTACACACATAAATAATTAATATTATCATTGAGATCATTTATATCTTATATAATACTATAATAATGCATAGACCAAACTTAAAAAGGCCCAAAATTTTGATCTATAATTCTATTTGAGCTCTTGTTTATGGCAAATTACAATCTATAAATTTTTAATTCAACCATAAATACCCTATCTAGTCAGGAATAATTTCAAAATTTTTTGGAGGCCATACATGATAATATATATGTCCAAAAATAAATTTTAATATGTTTTCAATATTTTTTCTTTTTTAAAAATAGAATATTTTTTTAACAAGTAATGAACATTAGTTGAATTTAATCAATTAGGATAATTATATTATTTAGAATATATGTAGATATTTTTAATCCCATCTCAGCTTCTATATAAGACATATAGAAAATAGCAGCTAGAAAACTAGTAAAAGATGAAAGTTACTAAAAATAGCATTTTTATAATAGTTGTATGCAATGAAAAATCATGGAAATCAACATATTTAGATGTTTTGGCATTTTTTCAAAAATTACTATGTGGTGAAGAAGTAATTTTCAACATTTGGCTAGTTTCCATTTCTTAAAATATAATACTATAAATAAATAAATACATATCCAATTTTTATTGTTTTAAAACAACATCCTACATTGATCAAATGCTAAAGTTTAAGATTAAAAAATTACAATCCAAATCATAAATATAAATCATTTTGAAATATATGTCTATCACACTTTCAAACTAAATCTTTTCATAAAAAGGATAGAGACTACCATCCATAGCCATTTTGTACTATAAACCTTCATGAATTTTTTAAAAATTTATCAATGTCAATAATGAAAATTACACATAAAAAAAATATAATGGCATTAATGTGATGAAATTGATTAAATTTTATCCCACCTCAAAATTAAAGCATATTCAAACCTTTGTCTATTCATGTAAATCTATCACACTGAACAATAAAATTGAATGTTTTATTATCTAAGACTAAAAAATAATAATGGCCTAATCAAAATAAATATCATTAAATAAAATTTGGTGATCCTTAGACCATTCGTATATGCCACTTTATTATAAGTGGATCAATTAAGCTTTTATCCCTTGTAAACTAAGCCACTCCACCACAATGATAAAGATAAATATGCAGAAATATTTTTCACTATAGCACTTAGTAAAGAATAATTAAAATAATTAACAATGACTAATTACTTAAATTATGGTCTCTACATGTCAAGTTATCAAAAATACAAAAAGATGTCTCAAACCCACAAAATAATTAATTAAAAATATTGCATTGCTAACAACCAACACACCAAATCATTATAAGAAATTATTTAGCCCTTCTACTACAAAATATAGATAATTATACATGTGTGTGTGTGTGTGTGTGTGTGTGTGTGTGATATATTTATAAGTATTTGAGTTATACAATTCCATAGATGGAATTATGTTAAACCATCTTTTGAATTCTTTACATAATGAGTTAAATATGTTTTAAACAAATATCCTAAAAATGGTAATTTTGTATTGTTCTTGAGAAAGAAAGATATATACACACACACACACACATACACACACACACACACACGCATACACACACATATAAGCTATTAGAACTACATGTTCCAAACTTGAAATGAGATGAAAAAAATTATCAAAATCCCATTTTCAATGTCTATTGTCATCTTAAATTGGTGAAAACATTTTATTATCGATGAGTAATTAACCAAATCATTATCAAAAATTATTTCAAGATTCATGGCTTTGGTCTTCATAAGCTAATGATTTTTGCCATGCAAGTATATAAAAACATGTTTTTTCAAAATTCACTAAATATCTAATTAATAAAAATAGATGTTTTACTTTGAAAAAAATACTTGTGCATAATTGTAATAATAATGTAAAATCATTATAAATTTCATCAATAAATTGAAATTACCATGTCTACTTATTGGTCATCAATGTGGCAATTCATACCCATTATCCAATATAAGATTAGGCCTTTGTTTTCATATTGTATAAGGAAAATGAAATTTTAAACTTGTGCTCATAGATGATGAGCTCATATATAGACTAGATTTAGTTGGAGTATCATTAATGAAATTATTATTTTGGTTTAATAACACAACAAATAAAATTATGCATCCTTTTAGATTCATTAAAATCCAATAATCAAACAATAATTTTATAGAATGTAATAAATGAATTTACATAGAATAGACATGTTAGTGCAACACATGTGGATATGGAAAAATGTACATGTGTCATTGATTCAAATTATTAACCACTCTATATTCCATGGATATCACTTATTTGTCACAAGGTCAACATATTCCAATCAAACATACATAAGCTTTAAAATGTGGTTACAACAACATGTGTGATGCACCAAAAGTGTGGAAGTGTGATCATATTTACATGGAGACCTTAATCATTCATAGAGATATATTTACCATAATCTAATTATTGAATGTTGTCAAATAACTGAACACTATAAAAATTCAATTACTACAAAAAATAAAGGCACACTAAATTATTATTTTTATTCAAATCAAAACTCTTACCTATTAATATAATTAAAGGGTTTGGAAAGAATAAAATCACAACCTTGTAGACTTATACACAATATTAAGGGATGAATACACATACTGATTAAAAAATAACTATTTTAATCATTATATAAAACCAAATTGAGACAAGAAAAATATTCTTTTTGAATTCACACAAAGACATTAATTGGAGCTTATGTCACCTAACAATTATTGCATTCCCAGTCTATGATCTATATGTGTTGAACTATCTCAACAACATAATATTTCAAACCTAAAAATTATTGTTAATTAAATCTTAAGAAGAGCCTTAAATGATTCCTATAAGTCTACATTTAAGAATCTAATTATTTATATTATATATATATATATATATATATATATATATATATATATATATATATATATTATTAATGATAAATTATTTTGAGTTGGAGCTATGAGCTAGAATTGAGGGTGTTGACATATCCCACAACTTGAAATAACATAGAAAAATTTATTACAATGAAATTTATTAAGGAATGACTCTCCCAGTGTAAAAAATGAAAGAAAAGGGAAGTTAAAAAAAATCA
>JARHVA010005802.1:27500-60000 GCA_037957365.1 Torreya grandis
AAGTGTCATTATCTGAGAGCCATATGGTTAGTGGTTTATTCATATTAACTAGTTCAACATTCTTAATCTAGGTTTTAATTTCTCCTTTTTGGTGGTATCGAGTTTTGAGTAAAAAATATACGTTCTCTATTTCTGATTCATAAGTTCACAAGGCAGAATCATTTAAGGTAGTCAAAGTTGTTTCCTTATCTTAATTAGTGTTGTTGACCAAGAAGGATTATTTTACCACTTAGTCTTAATAAACTGACATGGTCCTTATTTATCCCCGATGGTTTATAGGGATGATGCTCAGATGTCATTATTGTAGTTATGTTAGGCTATGGATGAAGTATCTCAAGTGTAATGGCATTACTCGTAAACGTGACCTAGAAGCACCACTTAATACCAAACTCTACACAGTTTTGTTTAACTTTAAATTCTTGGTCTAAATTTGAGATTTAAAAGTGGATGAATATTTTGAAATAAACTAAGGCATTATATTTAAAAAGCAAATTAATGAGTAGGAAAGTAAAAAACAAATTTGTAACATGATCTTCTATTTTAGTCCTCAATGTTATTTTGGACAATTATATCTTTAGTCTACTTTTCTATAAGATAACCTATCCCAAAAGAATGTTATAAACTTAATGTTAATAAATATTTCATGAAGATTATATTATTATTTGTTGATATGGTTACAATTTTATATCTAATAAGATATAATTTTATTCATAAGTCATCTTACTCATGACAAATAAGATAATTAGATGCAAGGGTTTCCTAATTGAAGCTAATTTAAAATATAATCATTTATTTATCATAATTTAATCTTGATATTATAGACTCACAGTCAAGGACGTAAAGACTTGAAGAATGAATTAGACCCTTAAATTTAAAATGTCAACAACAACTTAAGCAATGAATAACATATAAATCAATGTCATATATCCATGAAATCAAGAGTTTTTAAATTAATGTATTCATGAATAACACTTATAAAATGAATCTATTCAACAAGAAACAACCTCATGCTTGGTGAGGAGACAATCCAATTTATTCAAGAACAACCAAACATACAACATGATTATACAAGATGACTTCTTGTGGAATATGATAATTGCATCTCATGCATGGGTTTCACCAAAAACAATCAAGATTTTCTAGTATGGAATGTTTTTATTAGTTCACACCTAGGAGGGCCTATTTAGCTTTCACCCAAGGTAATTATATTTCATTATGTTATTCTTACAAAAATTTAAAAGAACCTTTATTATTTAAGCTAAAATTTTATATTTATTTGCATTTAGTTATTTAAACATATATGTTGGGTGAAGAGTGAACTACTTTAAATCTTATATACAACTATTATTCTAAAATTGACTACTACATATCAGTAGTAATTTAGTTTCCAAATTTTAATGCATTTAATAAAAGATAGCTACATTTCAAAAGTCTAGTATTCACTTACAAGAAAATTCAAATTAGAGGCAAAAATCAAATTTTCAATGCCCTCCTCTAAGCATCAACCTGTTCCTCCTTTGTTTCAATCTCCTACTCTCTCCTTTACATCGATCTCTTTTTTTTATTTTGTTTCCTTCTGCTCCCAAAAGTTAATCTTCTCCTCCCCTTGTCAATGTCAACCTCTCCTACCTTTCTGGTTGATCTGGTCTTGCCTCTCCATTTTTATGAAGCATTGATCCTCCTTTTTGTTTTCTTTCATTTTTATTCCAAAGCACCAATCCATATTTATAACCTTTTATACATGCTAATTTTCCTCCTCATCATGTGTTGTCATTATTTTTGGATAATTTTCAACTTAAGTCCAATGGCTTTTAACTTAAATTCAATGGTTTTTAACTCTCTCTTATGAGGTAGTGATGCCTCCATTTTCATGGCCAAAGAATGAGTTAAGGAGGGTGATGACTAAGGAAGGTGGAACATTTTATTTCTAACTAAAAGTCTTATTTATGACTGCACTTTGTTATGTTATGTGGTGAAGGAGTTTTTTAGCTTGTGTGGCATTTTATTGCTGATCTGTGACATGGTAGATTTGGTATGTAGGCTTAGCTTAGGATAGTCTTATTTTAATATTTGTTATGAACATAGGATTTTTATATTAGGTATAAATTAAATTAGAAATAATTTAATAAACTTAAATTAGTTATGATAATATAATTAAGCAGTAATTATTTATGAAAAAAATATAACTAATTAATAAGTTCTAGAATTTAAATAAAAAGAAAAGTTTCTTTTAATAAAATAAGGTTTTGACATATTTTCAATAATATCGAATAGATAATATTTTCCTCATGTGGTGATTATTTTTTTTTTGTAATGAGAGTAATGAAAAAGACTAAACATTCTTCTCATTAAATCTTTCCTTCTATCACAATTTGTAAATGATAACAACATTACATATATTTCTATGTAAAGAATTAAATTTAATATTTTAATGATTCCTAACTTTGGGAATTTGAAAGTGAAACTAAATCATATATTTGATTTTTTTATGAAATATTTTTGATGACATGATAGACTTTGAAATCAACATAAAAGTTAATTTAACTTAAAAATCATCTCATCCTAACATAGATACTAAATGAGGTCTAAAACTATATAAAGTATGAGCATGAGTCTACAGTGTGGGAACAGAGGTCGTGAAATCCTCCCCCCCCCCTTAAATTATGAATTTTCCCAATGCACTACAAAAGTTTTATTAAGTTCATAAATTTAAAATAAAAATGGAAACATATTTTTCATTTCTTCAGTGTCCTCCCAAGTTTCACTTCCTTTTCCATATTAATCCCAATATACCTTGCACTGATCAACCTCTTTATTGCATAATTGGTACTAGTTCCTCTTGAATACTTTGTATGGATATATTATTATTTTATTGGGTTATTTTACCTATAAAGTATTCTAGTTTAAAATGTGTTTCTTATCAAGTACATATTTCTTACGAAGTGACACATAAAAGACATCATGAATACAACTCAGCTATGGGGGTAAGGCCAATCGGTAGGTTATTTGGTTGATTCTCTATATGATCTTAATAGGTCTTACAAAGTGAGGAGATAACTTCACCTTTTTCCCAAAGGTTATGGAACTTTTGTGTTTTTTGTCCCTTAAAAACACTTTGTCACTAATCAGGAATTCTCTTTGAACTCTCTTCCTATCTACGTCACTCTCTTATCTATATGATGCTTTCTTCAACCTATACCTTATAAGTATAACCTATTCCTCCATGTCCTTCAAAATTTTATTATTGATTACTATTTTTTCCTCATGGAGGTGCATATTACATCTATGGCCTTCCAACTACAAAATTTATTTGTTAGTTCATCATAAGACTCTCAAAACATGTTATGGTACATTGATTTAAGATAAAGGGTCATAGTAGAAACAACTACCCTTGGAGGATATGTGCACACTACTTATTAATTATGATGTTTATCATGAAGTACATGATGTTCACAAATGCCCTTTGTTACAATACACTAGTCAAGTCAACACAACCCTCTATTATAATTTATGCAATGCCTACACTCATACCATAACTATTTATCAAGTAAGTGATGAAATGCACTAAAATATAGAGAGAGGTACATGGTACATAACTATAATAGCTAAATGGTAGGTGAACCAAGGAAATGAGGGTTATGGATAACATAATGCTAACTATGGGAACTAAAGAGGTGCTAGAGGGTAAGGAGGAGGATGTAGTGGAGGAAGATTCCCACCATGATCATGTTACAAGTGGAAGTTGATCAAGCACTATCACTGTGATTCCCTGATACATCCAAAGTGTGATTATTTTCAAGGACCAAATCTAGTTGAGGAATGACCTAGCTTATACAAAATATAACCTAAGGTAGGTTGAGCACTGATAAGGTAATATTGATGATCAATCATGAGCCTAAAGAGGTGAAATGTGATCCAAAGGTGCAACTAGCATGCATAGAGTCAACTAAGGTGTAGGTAACTACTCAGAGTGGAATCACCACTCAACTTCTAATTGAGATAACACTATAATTATACTTAGAATATGGAATGTTGAGTTACACTATGTGCATTATGAAACTAAAACATAAATTTATACCTTCTCTAGACCTTGCATGTTAAAAATATATATTACATCAATCTATGAGTTTAATATACAACCTTTAAAGAGATATTCAATTGACATGAGACTTAAAGGCTTAGGTTGTTGCCTCTCATAAAAATAGGATGGTGAGGATATTGAAGTTTAAGAGCTAACAAAAATATTTCACCTCTTATAAATAGAAGGGATGTTGTCCCTATTAATTAACCTATTCCTATACCATGCAAGATAATAGTCAGTAGAAGTCACCACACCATGTATAGAAAGGGCATGAGAGGTTAGGCATATACATAAGACAAATTATGACCAAGAACTCTTGGTAAATTCCACCATGGATAGATAGTACATCTATGATGTCCTTATCAACATAGGCACTGAGGTTAACATCCTGACTAAGAACTCATTGGAAAAGATGGGTAGGCCAGCCTTGAGGCCTTCTCCCCATGTAATATTCATGGCCAACAAGACTCAATCATATCTGATCAAATTTATAAAGGGTGTCATTTTAGATATTATGGGTGCCAAATTCCACATTGACTTTGAGGTTATCAAGTTGGCTGACCAGGATAATTATCTAGTGTTTCTAGGAAGGCCTTGGTGATATGTGAATAATTTATTTATGCATAGGAGGAAGTGATATATGACCTTTGAAAATGACAAGGAATGGATAATGATCCCATTTTCAAGTGATAAAAGACACCCCTATGTGGATAGCATTAATCTAAAGGATGAGATCAATCATATATATAACATCATGGTGCAAGGTGTTAAAAATATCCACCCTTCTAATCAAGGAGTGCTCTCTTGGGAGGATAGGAAGTTAGCCTCAGAAACCACCAATATTTATTATGATTAATGGGTTGAACAAGATTATGAGGCCACTGGTTATAGATGCCACTTGGTGTGCACAAAGGCATCAAAGCCCATGCAGACTAGCCGGGTTTAGATTGATCACACTTTGAAATGATGGGTCCCCTACTAGAAAGAGAAAGGAAAGAGGGTAATCCATTTTAGAAAAAGAAAGCTTACAGTGTTCCTAAAATTTGAAAGGAGAAACCTAATAGAAAGGTATGTCCATGAGCTTGAAGCATGCATCCCAAAATAGATAGATAGAATGGGCACACTAGTGTATACCTTAAAAAGCACTATCATGTAATGGTGGATAGTGAAAAAGTCTAACTTTACAAGTTGAATGAAGTAAATCTAGCCATTTAGACTAGATTCAAGAGGATTAATGACAACTTAGATATGAAGAGACATGGACTAACTATGACATGACTATCGCAAATAACTCATAGGTGCATGCCTTAAATAGGAATCTAAAGACATGGGCATGAGCATGGTAGATATATAACTAATTGAGATTCCCTTAAGGATAAGTTTGTGCATACCTTCTCCTTTTCCTCAAAGAACTTGGAGCTAGTCAAGCCACTACAAGTAATTTAGAGGGTAGTGTTCAAGGACACCACCATCCTTGAGGATAACTTTAAAGACATGTTCAAAGACAAGGGGTTGGCACTCCCAAATTTTTTTAGGAATAAATACTCAATAGTGACTCAAGCAAAGAAGATGATGAAACCTAGAATGAGTGATATTGGAAAACACTGACCACCAAAATAAATCTCATGCACCAAGTACATGATAACACTCTGAGTGAAGAAGAACCCACTCATATTCATGTAGATATAATAGAGGAAACTTGGAAAATTGATGACTCACACAAGGAGAAAAATGAGCCATATTTTGCACCAATAAATACCATCAAAGTGGACATAAACATAGAAGGAGATCCAAATATGTCCACTCTAGGTGCCTATTGGTCTAATGCAGAGCTGGTGCAAATCATACACCTCCTAAAGGAATTTTAAGAATTATTATCCAAGACTTATCAAGATATTAAGGGCATCCATCTATGACATGGGAATATGAGCATAAATCTAATCAATGGTGTAAGACTAATCAAAGAGTGCCCGTATTAGATGAATCCAAACCTCCATGCTAAGGTCAAAATGGAGAGCAATGTAATGCTAGTTATACGGGTCATTTACCCAATGAAAAAGTTCAAGTGGGTGGTCCCAATGGTAATAAACATCATGAAGGATTTGTGAATTTGTATTTACATTGATTATATAATGTTGAACATTACCTACATTAATGAGCCCTTCCTAAATTTATTCACTGATAAAGTCCTTGAAGGCATTGTAGGCTACAATATCTACAACTTCATTGAACGGTTTTCTAGCTACCACCATGTCCAAATTTAGGAAGAGGACAAGACCAAAATAACCTTTAAAACTGAATGGGATGTTTTACTTATAACATGATGCCCTTTGGACTCAAGAATGCACCATCCATATTCTCTAGAGTAGTGATCACCGTGTTCACATAATTCATCCATAGGTTCTTCCAAGTTTATCTAAATGATTAGATGGTGTATGGCATTGTCAAAAACCATTATGACAAACTATGTCTAATTTTTTAAAGGTACAGGTAGCTCCAAATATCCCTAAACCTAAAAAAGTGTGTCTTCATAACACCATTTGGAAGCCTTCTCAGGCACATCATCTATAAAGATGGTTTTCTCATTGATATATAAAATATTCCCATCATCATTTAGTACTAGAATCCTTTCACACAAAAATATGTTCATGCCTTTCTTGGCCATTATGGATATTATAGAAAAGTCATAAAGAGATATGTGAATATTGCAGCACCACTAGAAGATCTCGTGTAAAGATAGACTATTCTACTAGGGTGGAGTGTAAGAGGATGCCTTTGAGACCTTGAAGATCATATTAGCTAGAGTGCCTATTTTTCAATTTCCTTATTAAACAACCTCTTTCCCTATCCACATCGACACTTCTAGCTCTCTGATCAGCATAATCTTGTTGTAGGTTGGTGAAGGAAAAATAGATCATCCCATTTACTTTTATAGTATAAAATTAATAAAGGTATAGCATAGCTATAATATGATTGAGTGTGAGGTAATCATCATGGTCTATGCCATATAAAAATTTAGATAATATTTTATGGTGACTGCATTAATCTTTATCATAAATTATGAGGTGCTTAAGGACCTTGTGAATAAGACTATTATCCATGGGAGCATATACATACATACATACATACCTATATATATATATATATATATTAGTTTTCTATTATTTTTAAGCTTGGAAAATAGAATTTGGGTCCAGACCATTTATTCTACATAGACTCAAGTGATGTAATAATGCCAATTGATGATGATATGCCAGATGTGTAACTATAAATAATACAATGTGTCCCTGATAAATTGGTAGAGACATATGCCTTTTAACATCTATATCTATGCCCCAAATAATGATGACAAAAGAAAAGAAATAGTTTGTAGTTCATGCCACCCCTTTTTAGTGCATAGATAGAGAACTATATAAACTGGGTTAAGATGAAGTTTTACATTGATGTATCTTATAGCATTAAATATAATCCATATTATATGAGGCACACAATGGGATAATAGGAGGCTATTATGTAAGAGATGCAATGATGCATTATGTGTTACAGTTAGGCTTGTGGTGCCCAATTCTATTTCAAGATGTGAAGAATTACACTAAGGCTTGTGATATATGTCAGTGCATAAGGAAGTCCAACCATGAAGATGATATTCATTTCATCCCCATTCTTTCTTAATAACCATTCAAGAAATGGGTTAGACTTTTTGGGCCCATTACCCCCACAACATGGCACATAGGTGTGAGGTACATTTTAGTGGACATCGACTATCTAACTAAGTAGGTTAAAGCCATACCAACAAAAAAATTCATATCTACCATAGCTACAAGGTTCATATGAGAACATATCATAAGACAATATGGGTGTCCACTCATCTTGACTAGTGATAAGGGCACACATTTCATTAATGAAACTATCTAGGTCCTATTAATAGAACACATGGTAGCATATCATAGGATAATACTTTACCACCCTTAAGTTAATGGTACAATTGAGGCATTCAAAAATATCTTAGGGATGTGCTTCATAAATATATGTGATGTTGGTCATAGATATTGTGATGATCTAGTATTGGCAGTGTTGTGGGAATATCACACAACCTACAAGTCCTTGAACAAGGCTAGACCATTTCAATTGGTATTTGGCACTAAGGCAATCCTATCAATGGAGTTCTTAGTTCCATCATTATGCATTGTGTTAATTGGTCAATTAGATGACCAAAAGTTACTAAATTTAACGCTGGAGGATGTAGAATGTTTATATGAGATGCATTACTAAGAAAATTGGAGCCAATAGATAGAAAAAGTATGCTAGAAACTCTACCATAACAAACATATAAAAAACAAGGTGTTATTAGAAGGACCATTCATTTTCATTTATGACTCTAAGTATATAAGGCACCTAGGTAAGTTGCAGATAAGGTGGATGGTCCCATATATCATCCACAACATCTTAGATATTAGTGTATACAAACTACACATGTTGTTTGGTGAAATTCTCCCTAGGCATTTCAATAGAAACCAATTGAATCTATATCAACAATAGGGTAGCACTATCACCATCATAAAATGACTTCTTAGTCATGAGTTTGTTGTATTGGGTGACCAAAATAAAGTTTGATGAAATCCAATAATATTGAATTTTTATTGTGATAGTGAATAAGTGGTGCTTTGATGCCACTAGTAGAATGATCTAGTATTTTCATGCATAATTCTAGTTGGGTGAGTCGAGCATAGATGCTCTTAAAGCCCTTGAGGCTAGACACATAAGTTATGGGTGCATGGATTTTTCCAAAGTTAGACACAAGCTACATCAGATCTTTGTGCACAAGATTCAAGAAGGGAAATATATTTAAGCTCATAAAATGGCTAGTTTGGCATTTTCAAGCATAATTCTAGTCAAGTGAGTCAATCGACGTAGTTTTCTAAGTGCCTATGCCAGAAACATAAGTTCTTGGGCACATGGAACTCCCTAGACATGGAGAAAATGTGAAATGAGAGAGTCACAAAATATAGAGTGAAGATGCTCAACATGATCATGGGTAAGAGATCAAATAAGTATATAACACTAGAGGGCTAGTGAAATGGATTTGTATGGGGCAAAAAGGGCCAAGGAAAGAAGATGAAAGCACAATGAAATCAACTAAGATAGATAAGCATGTTTGAAAAAGAAATGGGACTGAAGATGCTAAATCATGCACATGTGAGGTGTTGTGCCATGTCTATCATAAGAAAGGCAAAGGTCATGCCAAGTGAATAAAGTGCAGAAGGATAATCATCAAACATAGTTGATATCCACCAAAAATTGAGTGATAAATGATTATTTGAACTATGCATCACTTTACCAAAATAATTTTAAGAGCATTGAATGAGGTAATGGTGGAGGCAAAAATATCTATATTAAATGCATCATCGTAGAGGATTTTTGTGTATTTCATGTAATTTTGCATTTTCTAAGAAATCTATGCACTGTCATGCCATTAAAACACATTCATTAAATATGGTAGTTGAAGGTAGGGTATAAAACAACAAGTAGTTAACTAGGTGAGGTTATAAACTTTGTGATAACTTGAGACTTACAAAAAACCAAAGGAAAACCAAAGAACTAGAGAGCCAAAACACAAAAACCCTACTGGAGTAAGAATTTGTGCACTTACAGGCACCTAAATTGAATGACTTTGAAGCAGGAAAAATTGCATTCATATTGAGACTGGTGTAGAGAGTTGTGGGGAGAAATTTATATAGAAATTAGTTAATAAAAAATATATTTGATTCCTAAGATGCCATTAATGACCCATGAATCATGAAGGCTAAAGGCACTATCATATACCTCATGACTGTAAAGCACCAATAACCATTCGATGCATTAGTAAAATAAACCTACCACACTTCAACACCAATAGATTTAGAATGGGCAAAAATTGAAAGGGATTTATTTCATAACAAGTTCAATAACATTCAAAGTGGGTACATACAACATCCAAAGTGGCCATTGTAAGAATAACAATGTTGCTAGTGGAAGGATTCAACATTGTGTAAGTTGACACCAAGGCACCAACAAAAATATCCTACCAAGTGATGTAATCTCCCCCAAATGTATTAATAGGGGATTAATGGAATTAGTTTGGTTACACATACTAATTGAGGGATTATAACCACCATACCTCAAGCTATGTGAAAGACCTAGCACTAGATTAAATGATTGATAGAGGAAACAAAATGGAGTAGGGTGCAACATTATTTTATGTCTTAGTCTGAGATAAATTGATGGCCTCTAGCACAACTTAGTTTTATGACTAGTTGTACTTTGAAGATACATGAATCATGAAGTTATTTCTTTTTCAAGTCCATGGAGACCACATATATCTTTTAGGTAGGTGCAAGAGGCACAAAAAGATCAAGATATGGAAAAAGAGGTGGGATTTGAGAAAGGTGTGCACACTGTGCCTGACTCCTTGTATAACAAGGGAACTCCTTCACCACCTCAAATTGAAGAGGCTAGGAGAGAACAAGTACGGAAGAAGATTGGCCTCAATGATGCAAATATTAAGAAGGTATGAGAGTTAGAGAAGAGAAGAGAAGAAATAATGAAGTTTGGCATGACAGAGGAAGGGATTGAGAGAAGGCTAAGGAGTGAAAAGTAGAATAAAAAAGTATGAGGAACAGGTCAAGAAGAGGAAAGTGGAAAAGAAGGTGGCCCAGGAGGAAAGGGCAAGAAAAGAGAAAGAGAAGAAGGTTCCTACTATACAAAAATGATGAGATAAAAATCATCATAAGATGCACCTAGCACTCACACAAGCCCAAAAAAAAAAGATACAAAATAGGCACACCCTAGTATTGAAGGGGTGCCTAGAGACAAAAAAGGTGATGTTGGTACCTTAAAATAACAAATAGAGAGTGTAAGAAAAGAATAGGCTGGCACTAAGAAGGAACCTATTGAGGTTCTCTTTGAGGAGCCATAGAAAGGGGAAATGGATAAGGGGGATAATTCCAAAAAGTAACCCATATAGAAACATGATGGAAAAGCTATCATAGGGAAGGAATAGAAAACAAACAAGGGAGAAATTTTCAAAGAAGAAGAACCCCTACAGGAGGAGGAAGAAGAAGAAGGTGCTAAAAAAGGCACTAAATCCAATAGAAAGGAATAGGTGTAAATGAAACTAGCCTTCAAAATATAATAATTTGATTTGAGGTATAAAGAGAAGTCACATAAGGGGTACACCTAGGATGGGTATTTTTACATGTTGGAATATATGCCCCATAGAGTTGTCATGATGATGATGTACACCAAGTGTCCTTTGTATTTGATTGATACAAGGATGAGCCTCACTTCGAGGTGCTAATGAAAACAATTAAAAGTGCCAAAAGAGTAGAGGAGAGGCATGATTACCAACTTGTCAACCCTTGGGAAATGAACCCAATAAATTCTACTAACACCCTCCTTCAAATGGCCTCCAAGGAAGTGTGCAAGAACATTATTAACAATGTTTGCACCACAAAATAGAATAATATAGTACTATAAGTAGAGGAAGAGATTAACACCATGAATCTTAATCTCTAGTAGTTGGTTTATTGCATAGAATAAGTAAAGCCATCCCTTTTGGATGGTATTGACACTTCAAAAAATTTAAAGGTTGATAAGGTATGTGCGTTGGTAGAGTAGATGCTTTAATGAATGATGTCAACATCAAAATAGAAGGAAGACTCTTATGAAACCATCAATAAAGAGATCAATAAAAAGCTCGATGAGGTAGAATACCTCTTTGCAAAGCTAGAAGACGATGTAGAAGATGCTGAAGTTATCTTTTACAACTTCTTCACCCAAGCATCAACCATCAATGCACACTTCCAAAAGGTTGAAGAGGAGAAGGATGCCTTGATAAATCAAATATTCACTGTTATCAAGGATGCGTACATGCATATTATGGTTTATGTCATCACTTTGAGTGCCCTACTAAAAACCTAAGATCAAGACCTTGAATGAGTCTTTTGTGTTTTTTAGAAAAAAGGCAATAGAGCAAGGATCCATCCTAAATGGTAGGGTTAGAAGAGCTAAGGAAAGGCTAGAGGCCTTCAAAATAGAATTGAACAACACTGACATTCTCAAACTTGACCTTTTATTTATGGAGATTGATGATGCCATTGAAGAAATCAAGCTCATAATTTAGGGTTTTAAGGACTTCAAGATAGAATTGCAATAGAACAAACTCAAGTTTTGCATAGCTAATGCGTTAGAACTTTAGTTCAAGGGTGGACTAGAATTTTTGTATGGGGTAATGTTGGGCCCCTTTTTAATCTATGTATAAGATAAATTATAATATATTAGACATCTAGGAATGAGGTAATCACTTTTACTAATTGTTGTTTTGTCTTTTAGTGCCACTAGCTGGTAGGTGGCTAATAACTCCATTTTGAATCAATCATCATTGGAAAGTAGGTGCATGAGATAATGACTTCTCATTAAATACAATCATAGTTAAGATGACAAGATGAGTACCTATATTACTATCTCTATCATTGGTGTGTTGTATTCCCCATGATCCTAAGACACTTTGAAGCTCTATAAAATGAAGTTGAGTCCAGTTAGCAAACAAAGACAACTGGAGTGTTGAAGCCTACACAAATGGGTACTAGACACTATGTTCACTATTTAGTCTAAGATTTAGTTTGGGACACTCTTATCACTCCCCATTGTAATTACAAATCTTTCCTAAAAGCCTTTGGACCTTTAGCAGTTTATGTCAAGTATTTTTTTAGTTTATATTAACGTATATATGTTTTGTTGTTGAACTTTGTTATTGATGAATTCTTTGCTAATGTTTATTGGATTGAATGTTTGATTTGATTGAATGTATGTTGAGATGTTACAATATTTTAACGTAACTCATTTATTTCATTCATTTAGAACATGAGGACTCCCACACCCGATATTGGAAAAACTCTAAGTATTGGTAAGCTCATGCACCTCATAGTGATACCCATGATTGAGTGTAGACCTATGTCTAAGTCCCCCATATAAATACCCAGTTACCCATAAAGCACCTAAATGTTGTTAAGATTAGTAAACCTAAGGCTATGCCCATGAATTCCTAACCAAATCCATGAAAGGATAGAGTTGTACCATGACACAACTAGCCGAAAACAAACCCTGGTCCCTTATCTACTATGCTTTAGGTGAGAATATAAGGCTTGTGCCTTATGTATAGTGATGCCAACGTAGTTGAGTGTTAAGTTTTGAGAACCATGATAATATTCAAGGCATGTGTTTTGTTGGAACAAGCTTAAATCTAGCCTAGAGAACTAGCTTAATGCATGACAAGTCCCATGACTGAAATTCCTACCTTTTTACAACAATGTTTCATTTTTTTTAGAATACTAAAAACCTATATATTAGAAATATACTATATATATTTTTAAAAAAGTACAATCACTATCTATTTTTTTGATTTAACATTTTTTCTTTATTTTCTCTACAAATTTAATGTTCATGATGAATAAAATATTCTGATGCCTTGGGATTCAATACTAGGATACCTATTTTTTTAATTTAAATTTAGGTTCATATTTTTCAACATGATGATAACTATCCTTAACAAGAGTAGAACCTATAGATAGAGGACCAACACCACAATTTTTTTTTAAATTAATAACACATGTTTCTAAAAATAATGGCCATTATTTCACCATTACTTTTGTGAAGACCTTGGTTTTCTACAATGTAAAATGTTTATGACAAATTGAAACCTATTAAATTTTTATTATCTCATATGTGAGATATTTTTAATGTTGTATCATCCATTAATTTATTGTCTACTACACATGTTTTCCTACAATTCAAATGCACCAACAAATATGTGAGAACCAATTACAATATTTTTAACATTTGTTATGTCTCACATATAAATAACTGGGTTATTAAAAAAAGACAATTAAAGCTATAGTGAATAAATTAATAAGAATAAAAATAGATTTAATTTTGATTAAAATAACCTTTTCTAATCACCAATTATTTGCATTAGTCTATAAAATACTATATTATATATATTTAATAGAAGATATATATGTTCTAAAATGTAATGAATTGAATAATTAAATAAAAGACAATATTTTTGAAATAAATATTCATCTAAAATTCATTAAATTTTCTATAATAAAACTATTAGACTTTATGGAATCATTCATTCTGTTGTGTGTGACTATCACCTTCTCATGTGACCTTGATTTATTTATTATTTTACTATATGAATCTTTATGTATGTGGTTGTTACCTAATTTTTTAGGACATTTTTTGATTGATTATGTCATTGGATGGTTATTTATTTACATGGTTATTTCCTTATGTGACTTTGATTTAGCATTATATGCATTTCTTGCCATAATTAACATTGATATTTATAATTCAGGACTGACTAATAATTGTGAGTGGATCTTGCATTGTCCATAATTGCATGTTTAGTAAATGTAATATATTTTCCCCTTATTTTTCATGACATTTAGTGCTATTACATGTGAATTTATTATGGGAATAATGGCCATGACATTCTGGATTTATATCTGAATAAAATTGGTATTGTCTATAGAGATTTTTGTGTCATGGTCCATATCATACACATTTATCCTTGTGTGTGATTTTATAATCTATATATTGTACCTTCAATATTATGTTATAATTTTGTCCATATTTTGTATAATGATTACTACAACATTATTGATCAATATATCTATCTTAACATGACAGTTGTATGTTTCAAGATACATGTTTCATATATGATTTAAATATCTAATCATACTATGATTTAATTTTATCTTCATGTTATCATATTATTTAAATTCTTACATATTTTATATAACAAGTGGCCTTTAAATATTTTATTTTGAGATGAGAAATTTGCAAGATGCATTTATCACCTCAAAGTAAGGCATAATATTAGCCTTTTCATAGAGATTCAAGATTCCATACATATATATTTCAAGTTATGTGACATATTTCATGATTAAGAGTGTTCACATTTGGTCATATTATCAATATTGATTCATATTATAGGATAGATGTTTACAGATTAAGACATATTTAAGGGAATATGCATACATGTTTACTACATGGCTGACAAGTTATCAAATTTTAGTAGATTTGTTGGCAACTTACATGTATATTTATTTATTTATATATCATATTGGGATAATTGATTATAATATAGAACATGGAATTTTTTAATGCATACCAATGTTTATTTTAAATTTAGTATTTATGGCACTAAAAGTAACATTCTAAATATAAAATATGTCTATAATTATTGATTTATTCTATTAAAATTTACATACGAACATAATGCAGGGCTCAACATTTCCATATTGAAGTTCAATAATAGTTAAATAAGTAGTGTGTTTGAGGTTTTATGTCACTAAATGGATTAACACTACTCATCCTTTATGAGGGTTAGAAAAATTACCTTCCTAACACATAATTTTTATTATAGCACTCACTTTGGGGAAAAATAACCTCATGACATTGTCTATTGGAGTATAATCACTCCAATTTTTAAGGATTCAAAGGACCACATGGTATGCCTAATGACAAGTATACTCTTTACTTGATCTCCAAATTTCAAATGTTTCATTAATATATTTTTAATCAGATTTAATGTCATATATGGAAATCAAGATGGTTGCATATTTATTACAAGTTTTTAATATAATAAGTTAGACACTTAGAGACTCCATTTGAAGATAATGTGTGGTTACACACTTAAATATTAATTCTCTTTAATTTTTACGCTGGCACTTTCAATATTAGAATAAAATTGTGGGGGGGGGGGATCTTTAGACATATAAATATGGTATTAGATACTTGAAAATGTTACTCTTAACCTGTCTTTATATTACATGACTTATGCATACACATATGGAATTTTCACACATTTCTCTCTTATTGGTTTTCCATTTATGGGCTTAGCCTCCCCTAGTTGCTAAAAATCACCTATATAGATATTATTCCCTAATATGTGCCTAATTTTCTCATTATCCTAATAAAATTATCTATCAATCATGATATCACATTTCCCATTTTTTAGATGTCTCTAATCATGCTCAGAATGCTTTTAATTTACAAATTTTATCAACCTTTTTCATATCTTTTCTCATGCCCATACCTTTTTCGAGTTTGTGGCATGAAAATTTACCCAAAGAGTAATTTATTTATACATAACAGGTCTAAGAGTATTCATATCTACCAATTATTAAAAATGATATTATCTAAGCATATATTTATCAATTGCACATTGAGAGGAAATCTTGAAGGTTTCAAAACCATAGACTGGTCATAAGACATAGGTCACATCTAAGTCTAAAACTCATAATTTAAGTTTAGTTTGGTTATTTTATGTGTTATAAAGATAGATTATAGGTTGAATTCATAATAAAGGAAAAATATTAAATACATACACCTAACCATGAGAATTATGTATGGTTTAAGCCCTCTTAAGTGTATTTGAAACTTAGGTTGTTACATCCTGATTCCTTGCTAAATAATCTTACTTGATTATCCATGGATATTATATAGTTGATAATTTTATTTGATTATTAATAACGAAGCTATAACTCATGTGATGTTATGTGATAGTGGTATGTTGCTTTGGTTTCATTATTACACTACTATGAGTTAGCTATAATGTATATTTTTTACTTTATGGTCATGTTGACTTATTATTTAGCATTATTTTATGATATATATTACATGATGTTATAGAATAACTACCTACTTGTCAGGAGTTGGACATAGGATAGATTCATCTATCAGAGCATGAGTGAGGGAGAGCATCATTAGAGAGGGTCACATGGATGGAGATGTTGGGGGATGATAGATAAATGCATAGAACCTTAAACATACCACATTAGCTAATAAATGTTAGAGGCATGGTTTAAATTTTTAGCATTAGTTCATTTTTGTTATTGTTGCATTTAGATATTTGTTTATGTATGTTGGTTGTGTATTAGCTCAGTTTATGGATTGTGTGGAATTAATCTCATGTGATTACGGGGTGGTACTATGTAAGTCATATTATTATGACATAAATCTATAATAATAAGACTAATATTAACATAAAAATCATGTTGGTGACTAGTTAAATAGATGGATCAAAGGAATATAACTGACTCTATATTAGTTGTATTATCTTTAAGTCATGAAAATTATTTATTATACTGAGTTAGTAAAAAATGAAGTAATTTTGTTATCATTACCAGTTACATTATTTTTTGTTGAAATTATCAAGTTATATGGCAATAGAATGTTTTTATAAAAAATGGAATAAAAATGTAGCTTGTAATGAAATTATGTTAAATATTATTTAGTTAGAAAAATATATAATAAGAAAATAAAAAATGTGAATAGCCTCATAAAAGGAAATAAAAACAAAAAGGGAAGAAAAGAAATTAAAACATACATAATAATAATAATATTAAAGAGCATTAAGGCAAAGAAATGGAGCACAACACAATAAAATGAAAAAGGAGGGAAGCCTGAAAGCATAAAAATAGAGCGTATGATAAGAGACGAGAAGGGAGAAGAAGGTATGCAACATGTGAGGAGAAATATATTCATAAAAGTTTAGAAAAAGGTTAGTATTATTTTATAGGATATATATATATATATATATATAGATATATATATATATATATATATATATATATGTATGTATGTATGTATGTATGTATGTATGTATGTATGTATGTATGTATATATATATATATATATGTATGTATGTATATATATATATATATATGTATGTATGTATATATATATGTATGTGTATATATGTGTGTGTATATATATGTATGTATGTGTATATATATATATATATATATATATACATATATATATACATACATACATACATATATATATGTATGTATGTATGTATATATATGTATATATATATATATACATACATATATATGTATGTATATATATATATATATGTATATATATATGTGTGTGTGTGTGTGTATATATATATATATCTATATATATATGTATATATACATATATATATACATATATATATATATATGTATATATACATACATATATATATATATATATATGTCTATATGCACATATATATATATATATATACATATATATACACACATACACATACATATATATATATATATATATATATATATAAGTATGTATATATATATATATATACACACATACATACATATATATATATATATATATATGTATGTATTTGTGTATATATATATGTATGTGTGTGTGTGTGTGTGTGTATCTGAGGTATAACTTTACATAGATAGAATTATGGTAAAAGAAAGTCTAAATTATTTACATAGAGAATTAAATAAGGTAAAAATAAATATCTAGAAAATGGTGATTATATATTTCTCATGAGTGTGTGTGTGTGTGTGTGTGTGTGTGTGTGTGTGTGTGTGTGTGTGTGTGTGTGTGAGAGAGAGAGAGAGAGAGAGAGAGAGAGAGAGAGAGAGAGAGAGAGAGAGAGAGAGAGAGAGAGAGAGAGAGAGAGAGAGAGAGAGAGAGAGAGAGAGATTAGATTTATTACCTTTCATTGATCCTTTCCCTTAATTTAAACTTTTGTTTGAATGGCATAACTTTGTGTGAGCCATAAAGATTCTATTTAGATGGATTATTATTTTCTTATAGATACCAACAACATATACTTAATGTACAACATGCCATGGAAATGAATGTAGGAAACATTGAATGTGTGTGTGTGTGTGTGTGTGTGTGTGTGTGTGTGTGTGTGTGTGTGTGTGTGTGTGTGTGTGTGTGTGTGTGTGTGTGTGTGTGTGTGTGTGTGTGTGTGTGTGTGTGTGTGTGTGTGTGTGTGTGTAATTGATTATATAAAAATGGGGAAGGTTTACATAGAATGACATATTTCTATTTTATGATATTTACATTAACTAATGATATGTAATGATTATTTATATAATATTAGAGCTAATATCAAGTTTAACATAAACATAATATAAGCTTGTATTATCACATTGGATGACTAATCTAATATCATCACGTTAGTAGATTAAATAGATATTAGTGGACTAAATTGATATCATCACATTAGTCGACTAAACTAATATTAAGATTATAAAATCTCATATATTTCGTAGTATACACTTATTGATAGGAAGGTTTTCTAATGGAAGGTCCAAATTGATGATAGCAAAGGATTTTGTTTGAATTATATGTTGGCATATTTATATCTTATGGTATTTATATTTGAGCTCTAAAAATATATAATGCTTCACATTTTTTGTAGTTTATTATAAGTTGTATATCCCTTGAATACAAGTAATATAGATATATATAATTTTTATCTATATAGATTGTATATTATAAAAGATAAAGCCCTATGTAAAGTGATTCTCTACTATATAAAATTATTATATATGTTGTACAATGAAAGTATTTATTATTCTATATTATAAAGAGGTATATATGTTGAATTCCATGTTACAGATAATATTTGCAACTTTTTATGTTATATGCACACATTTAGAGAGCATGCGGAAATGTGTTGACTAAATCATAGTGACATGATAATCAGTAAATTTAAGTTATAATATTTCAGTTAGTATTTTGATAGTCATACTCTCTAGTATTTACACAAGTCAATAACACATTAGTATGTTATTGACTTAATCATAAATGAATACCAATACTAGTCAAAACAAATATGTAGTTATGTTTAATATCTTCATAGTTGTAATTTATGCTTAGGTGATTTAAGTATAATGTAGTAGGATAATAAAAGTGATTAAGGTTTGTCTAAGTTCAAATTGACTAAGAATATTTACTCTATATCAGCTAAATATATTTAGTGATTTTCCATGACATTATTTTGTTAACTAGCACATCAAATATATTGTGCCACTAAAAACATTACTTATTAAGTATATATGATGTATCGAATATATATTTATTCTAAATATGTGAACTATACATTTTCCATAGAGTGTACTATGATACTCATATGACTATCATTTTTCTATGAGGTATTCAGATTAAAAAAACATGATATTATTACTTAAATGTATTAAAATGATCTTCATGATGTGTTATTGAATTAAAATATTTATATGACACTATAAAGGAATATAATCAACCCATACAAATATGATTAAGGAATATGGAGTTATATACATCTTTAATATATTAGGGTGAAAATCTATTTAGTTAGGGAGAAAAATTATGGTAAAATATTCCATTATTCAATCCCCTATATTATAAAATTTCATTAATTAATATTTTAAATGAGAAGGCTATAATGGTTGTTGAAATCATATGAATTCATTGTCTAGAATTCTAGATGACTGCTGACATTACATTATTTATGTGTTGTTGGTTTCTTATTTGTGATACATAGAGAATATAAACAAGGGTGTATATATCTAAGAAATATATATTCATATGGATTTAAGTATGCATATAAATATATAACTATATGGGTGTATTAGGAAATATGAATATATCAATAGTTGATGGATTGTTAACATAAGTCATAAGTCTTCTGAGGGACCAAAAACTAAACCATATAGAATCAATATCTTAGAAATAGAATGAGTAATTTAAATGAAATATTATAATGGATTTATAATTTATCTAATTATCTATAAATACTGACTGACTACTTGAAAATAATTAGTGTGTACATAAAAATGGTGAACTATGTTTTTACTGCTTGTGCTATATATTTGAATCCACTTACAAAAGTTAGATTATGTAGTTTAAACATGGAATATTCTAAATTGGTATAAATTATAATTATTTGCTTATTATTTAGGATTATGAGACATTTGATTCTTGAAATTATAAAACTTATTGTTTGTAATTGAGTAGAGTAGTTGTGCTTATGAATAATGAACTATGATATTATGGGGTGTCATAGAGTGTATATAAATTAGAAAATTGTACTCTAAATTTATATTATATCCGACTGGTATAAAATATAATTTTTATTTATATTATAAATGATATTGTGAAGATTCATTCATAAATTTGATAAACTAAATGTATGCATTTTGGTTATTTTTATGTTTAGCATATTTTATGATTGGCAGTTGAGAGTATTGTATATGCTTATAGAAAATATAATATGCAACCTAGTATATATTACACCCAGTTGGTATAATGTATACTTGTTTGTTTATTATTTATTTTATAAATAATATTTTAGAGATTCATTCATATATTTTATGGATTAAATGTATGCATTTTAATTATTCATGTATTTAATATGTTTTATTCTTGCTAGTAGGAAATAATCTATATGAATCTATTAGTTATGTTTATGTCAACCAAATATCACATTACTGGTACTGAGTAAGTAGTGAAATGGATTTCATTATCTTGATTGCATCACTATTTCTAGATGAATGTAATCTAATCAATTGATGTGTTTATAATTGACTGATCCTAGAGATCAATAACTATTGCAAACTTTAGCCAATGTAATGTTTGGTAAATATTGTCATTTCATATGTATATTTTACATGTTTATGTGAAATCATGTTATAATGAATTTTTTTATGGTATTTTTCTTTTTCTTAAAAATATTATACGACATGGGTACTAGCTTGTCCATCTATATTACCACATCGTCACTATCTACTCATTTATGAAAGGAGAGACATTCCCTAATGGGGGATTATGTAGGGGATCGATGGTCTATGATTGGTGTGGAAAAATGATCAGATGATGTTCTCCCTCTCAATAATAGTATTTTATTGGAGATGACACTTGATATTACAAATATATTAGATTTTATGTAAATCTTTCTCCATGGAGATTTATATCTTGTATCTTTAACATTATATTATATTTATTATTATTGAGACATTATCCTTGATAAAAATTAATTTTTACTAATATGTACTTTGGTAGTACTAGTTGTATCATTATACTAATTATGGTTGGTAATTTTTAATTACTTCTCATAGTTGGTTATGAAGTGTTTCATATGTTAATAATGATTAGTGACTATCATAAGTAACATGCATATTTATAGTTAACTTACATAGAGTGTTATATCTGGATCATGAATTTGATTTTCATGGTTAATTCTAATAGAAAAATACATTGATTAAATTTTAAAAAATAATATTTTTTGAAGTCAAACATAGTGGGATTGTTACATATGGTATCAGAGTTGTGGTTCAAACTATATGACCTATTGAGTCCACTAACTTCTTTATATCATTATGTTTATCAGAAAGAATAATTGTGAAAGATAGAGTATTTGAAGAGGGTCCTTTAAATGTCAATGACAACCCTCCATGTGATCTTAATCGATTTTCCATTGATCAAGAAAAATAGTTAGGGCCAATTCTTGCAGCCATGAAAGACACTAAGAACCAAATTTCAGCCCTGGAATAGGAAGTTCATGTCTATAAAGATAAATAAAACAAGGATGAATTGGCATAGCATCCTACTTAGTAAGAAGGACCTTAGGATGTGAGAGCTTAGGTTGTATTATACTGGTTAAGTGAAGTGTATTTTAGACTTGTAGTACCTCAATATGAAATCATGATAAACCATGCTTAGATTTGTGAGATTTAGTAAATCCTCATGTATGGTTAGGTGACTATTGTAGCTAATAGACATCCAATATTAATGGAATTATGTTTACCTATGTGGATGGAATGTGTGTGATATATTGAGTGTGTACCTTTAGGATTACTCATACCCTTTTATATTTTTTAAGGGGTTGGGTATCAAGTGTCTCAATGGTGATAGTCATGAACAATATATTCCTACCATATTTTTGATCATTTAGATCAAACACCTCAAGAATGATGACATCCTTACATGGTAATCAAGTCACCTCCACCATTTTTGTTTTGTACTGTGAGAATTTAAAAATCATGCAATGCTTCTCACTTAATAATATATGAATTTTATATAGATTTATGTGTCTTATGTACATTAATCTTAGGGGTGAGAATTATATAAGACCACTTTAGGATTACCACCACCTAGTGTAGTGGGAATTCTCTTTGTAGTGGAGTGTAGTTATATTTGTTGAGGATTCCTCTGTGTTTGGATTTTTCTTATGTATTGACACCCCATATGTTTATGTGGATTGGGAAGAGGTCTAATAACACATAGTTAGCATAAAGGTGATTTGTTACTCTCTCACCCTCCTTTGACATCATTCTAAGCCCACTGAGTGGATTCATATTTTCATGATGTTGATTAAGTGTTCCTATAATCATAAAATTATTTATGATAAATGTTGTTGAAAATATTCCATGGAGTTCATGGGATAGTGTGTTATAATTCTTATTCATAGAGAAGTTCTTAGAATTCAAGGTATCATCAATGTGTTTTATATATTTTCCTTCTAACTGAGGAAATAAGTTATTATACTATGCTTATAGGTTTAGTAAGTGTGTAGTGATGTTAGAAACTTGGGTTGTGGTGTTTTATTTATACTATGTGAGAGTATTTAAGAGTTTTGTTTTTGAGATGTTAGTTCACTAATTTCCAGTTGTGACTTTTTAGAGTTACACTTTCTAGTGCTACTTTATCTAATCTTGTGAACTATGACCATGTGGAATGGATTATTTTGAATTTATATTGGTTCAAAATTGAGATTTATAAGGTGATTATAATAATTATGTTAATATTTACCCTTTATTATATTTATATTAATTTCATCTTTCTAAAAACATGTTTTCATGAATCATTTATGTACCTTTCACCTATAGTGATTATGAAATAGGATGTGCAAACATCTTGTTAGTCTAAGGGGTTGAGATAAGCTTATAACTTGTTGTATATCTAGATGATAAAGTAAGGAGGCATTGTCTCACTTGTTCCATTTATAAAATTGTAAGGATGTTGTAATCCTTGGCTTTTATGTTTATATTAATTGTAACATTACTTCCTCTTAACTATGAAATTGAAAGAGATGGGTTAAGTTGTGAAATTTGATACTAGTTATTTTTGGATAATGGTAAATTAATGCCAATATGTAATAATATATAACATTCATTGTGGTGGATATTGATATACCTTATATTATTTAGTGTAAATCATTGCACTCTAGGATCTGTTAGTATAGATTTGTGATTCATTGAACCATGTGCACATTTTGGAGATTGTTAGGTCGTGGAGACCTAAGGTATGAGTGGTGAATTATAACTTTGAGTAATGAGAGATGGAGTGGATCCTAGTTAGTCTCACATTAACTTGGTAGTTACTGAGTTTGGTTCTAATAAGGGGAGCTTATCGAATCTAGTATTTGTTAAGAAAAACTTATGAAATTTAATCATATAGTTATATGCGTGTATACAGAGGAATGTTTATTCCTTAATTTTGTATACATTATAAATGTGTTTTTTTCTAATTCCTATTCATTGTCAAACTTGTCAAGATCTATGGGGAGTAGTGGTAGTATTGAAATTTCATACGTAACACAATCTATGTAGAGTAGCAATGGTATTGACTTATACACATCTTTTTGATAGGTTATCTAAAAATATTTCTCTAGAATAAAAAAAACTCTCTAGGTTAAATAGATGTGCAAAAAGGATGGGAGGATTTATGAAATTCTCCTTGACCATTTGGTTTTTTTTTTAATGACTATTGTATGTCATTTTGGTTGAAGAATGAATTTGAGAAGATAACAAAATTATAACAAAAATATGTGGTAGACTTCAAGGTATTAGGATTGGTCAATCTTATAGACTAAAGGCATGCATTGATTCTAGGTCTAGCTATATTAAATAAATGTCTTGCATGTTGTTTATCTTAAAAGTGTATAGTTGATCCTTCATGTGTGCTGGATTGAAATGCTTTACCGATTTGTGACACAAAGATGGTCATGATAGAACCAATTAGAGTAATTGACACTCACAAACTTTATTTTCATAATAGATATATGTCATAATACAAGGTCTTTTGGGACTAATAATTTAAAGATAATACTACTTGGGAGGACTATGATGAGTTATATAGATAATTTTTACATTTATTTACTTGATTTTATACTTTATACTATGTTAATTTTCTATTAAGCATTATTTTTAATTAAGAATATATATTTGAATAAGTGTCATCTAGGACAATGACTAGCTTTAGGGGGAAGGATGTTATATACCAATTACTTGCTAATCAAACTTGATTATCCATTGATTTTCTATAGTTGATAATTTGTTTTTATTATTACTAAGTTGTAAGTCATATGTTGTTATGGGATAGTGGCATATTACTTTGGTTTCATGGTTTCATTGGTTTGATTTAGTTCTAGTGTATATTATTTACTTTGTGATCATATTTACTTTTTATTCAATAGTATTTTATGATATACATGACATGATGTTATAAACTAACCACCTAATTATTATGAGTTGGATGCAGGAGAGATTCATTTCTCACAGAATGAGTGAATAAGATCCTCATCACAGAGGGTGACATATATGGAGATATGTGTTCATGATATAGAAATGGATTGAACATTATACACACCACATTAGCTAGTATATATTAGATGCATAATTTGAATTGTTATTGTTAGTGCATTTTTGTTGCTATTGCATTTAGATGATTATTTATTTATGTTTGTTGTGTTAACCTAGTTTATGGATTATGTAGAAATAATCTCATGTGATTGCGTGGTGGTATTATGTGTGTATGTCTTGTTATTATGACATAAATATATAAGAATAAGCTAATGATTAACCTAGCAATCATGTTCATGACTACTTAAATAGATGGATAAAAATAATATAATTGACTCTATATTAGTCTATTATATTTAAGTAATGAAAATTATTTAGTATATTGAGTTAGTAGCAAATGAATTAATTTTGTTGTAATTACCAATTGCATTATTTTATGCTAAAACTAGCAAGTTCTAGGGTAATAATTTTTTTTTTAAAATGTATTTTGGAAATAGATTATGTTAAATATTATTTAGTCAAAAAATATATAATTAGAAAATTAAAAATGTGAAAATACTCACAAAAGGAAATAAAAACAAAAAAGGTGTGGGGGAAACAATACATCAGGAAAAATAAATGTTATAGAGATTTAATGCAAAGAAAAGGAATACAACATAATAAAAGGAAAAAAGAAAGTTTATGGAAGTAGAAAAATATAGAGTAGGATAAGAGAGGATAAGGGATAATAAGGTGTGTGGCGTATGAGGAGAAAGATATTTATAAAAAATTAGAAATAAGTTACTATTGTTATTCAAATATATATACTTATAAATATATCAATCAATCTATATATATATATATATATATATATATATATATATATATATATATATATATATATATATATATCTATATATATATATATATATTGATATATTTGTAAGTATCTAAGTATTTATAAGTATTTATAGATCGATTGATAGATTGATTGATATTCACATAGATGGAATTCTATAAAACCATATTATTGATTATTTATATGATGAGTTAAATAAGCTATAATCAAATACCCAAAAAAAGGCAATTCTTTAATTTCCATTTGAGAGAGAAACATGGGCTTTGCTACCTTTCATCGATCCTTTCATTGAAATTTAAAATTATATTTGAATGGGAATAATTTGTGATAACCATAAAGATTCTATTTTGAGGGATTATTATTTTCCTATAGATACCAACATCATATACTTAGTGTACGTGTGCCACTACTCCATAGGCCATGGAAATGAATGCAAGAAAAATTGAGTTTTGTGTGTGTGTGTGTGTGTGTGTCTAATTAATTATCTAAAAAGGAGGAAGGTTTGCATAAAATGACATATTTCTATCTTATGGTATTTACAATAATTGATGATATGCAATGCTTATTTATATAATGTTAGAGATAATATCATGTTTAATATAAACTTGTATTATCACATTAGTGGATTAAATTGGTATCAATGCAATAATGGACTAAACTAAAATCATTGCATTAGTGGTTTAAAATTATATCAAATTTATTAGAGATCATATATATCACAGTATTCACTTATTGATAGGAAGGTATTCTAATGGAAGGTCCAAACTAATGATGATGATGATGATGATGATGATGATGATGATGATGATGATGATGATGATGTGTGTGTGTGTGTGCGGGTGTGTGTGTGTGTGTGTGTGTGTGTGTGTGTGTGTGTGTGTGTGTGTGTGTGTGTGTGTGTGTGTGTGTGTGTGTGTGTGTGTGTGTGTGTGTGTGTGTGTGTGTGTGTGTGTGTGTGTGTGTGTGTGTGTGTGTGTCTAATTGATTATCTAAAAAGGAGGAAGGTTTGCATAAAATGACATATTTATATCTTATGGTATTTACAATAATTGATGATATACAATGCTTATTTCTATAATGTTAGAGATAATATCATGTTTAATATAAACTTGTATTATCACATTAGTGGATTAAACTGGTATCAATGCATTAATGTACTAAACTAAAATCATTGCATTAGTGGTTTAAACTTATATCAAATTTATTAGAGATCATATATCTCATAGTATTCACTTATTAATAGGAACGTATTCTAATCGAAGGTCCAAACTGATGATAGTGCAAGGTTTGTTTTGAATTATATGTTGACACATTTCTATCATATAATATTTATTTTTTTAGCTATGATAATATATAACACTTCAAAATTTAAGTGGTTTATTATATGTGATATAGCCCTTGGATACGAGTGGTAAAGATATTAAAAAAAATCTATTTGTATAGAGGGTGTCTTATAGTAGACAATGACCTTTGCAAAGTGATTCTATACTATATAAAATGATTATATATGTCGAAAAGTAAAAGTATTTACTATTATATATTATAAGGAGATGTATATGATGAATATCATGTTACAGATAATATATGTTGATTTGTATATTATATGCACACACTTAGAGAGCATAGGGCAATATGTTAACTTAATCATACTGACATGATAATAAGTAACTTTTGGTTATTGTATTTTAGTGAATATTTAGATAACAATCCTCTCTAGTATTTACATAATTCAATAACACATTAGTATGGTATTGAATTATTAATAATAAATGAATAGCTACTAGTCAACATAGATATTAAATTATGTCTAATATCTTCAAAGTTGTAATTTATTCTTAGGTGATTTAAGTACAAAGTCATAAGATGATCATAATTTTTAAGGTTTGGATCAGTTCAAATCAACTTAGAATATTTACACTATATCAATTAAATATGTTTAGCAATGTTCCATGGCATTATATAGTTAAATAACATGTGAAATATATTATGATACTAAATGTAATACTTGATAACTATATTTAATGTATCGACTATATATTTAGTCTAAATATGTGAACTATACATTTTCCATAGACTGCACTATGATACTTGTATCACTATCATTACTCTATGAGATATTAGGATTAAAGAATCATTATATTATTACTTCAGTTTATTAAAATGATGTTCATGATGTTGTATTGAAGTAAAATATTGATATGACATTATAACAGGATATAATCAACCCATATAAATATGGTTAAAGAACACAAAGTTATATATGTACTGCATACATTAGGGTGAGAATATATCTTGTTATGGATAGAAAATATGGTAATGTATTAGATTGTATAATCCCTTATCTTATAAAATATCATAAATTAATATTGTGAATGCGAAGCCTATAATAGTTGTTGAAACCATATTAAATCATTGTCTAGAATTCTAGATGATTTTTGACGTTACAATCTTTATGTATTGTTGGTTGTTTGTTTTAGATATAGAGTGAATATAAATAAGGGTGTATATATATAAGAAATATATCTTCATATGGATTTAAGTATGCATATAAATATATAACATATGGGTGTATTGGCACATATGTCTATATCTATAGTTAATAGATTGTCAACATAAGTCATAAGTCGTCTGAGGGATTGAAAATTATAACCATATGGAAATAGTCTCCAGGAAATGGAATTAGTTGTTTAAATGAAAGATTTAAATGGATTTATGAGTTATCTTATTCTCTATAGATATTATGACTTACTGCTTGAAATTAAGTAGTGTGTACATAAAAATGGTGGATTGTATTATAATTGCTTCTACTATATATTTGAATCTACTTATGAAAATTAGATTGTCATGTTTAAACATAGGATATACATGATTCATATAAACTTTACTTGATTTCTTATTATCTAGGCTTATGGAACAATTGATTCTTGAAATTGTAAAACTAGTTATTCATAATTGAGTAGTTGTGCTCATTAACAATGAAATATGATATTATGGGGTGTCATAGATTATATAGGAATTTCAAAAAATCAATCTGAAAGTATATTATACCCAAGTGGTACCAACTGTAATTGTTATGTCTATTATAAATGATATTGTGAAAATTTATTCATACATTTGATAGACTAAATGTATGTATTTTGGATATTTCTATGTTTACCATATTTTATAAATGGTAGTAGAAATTACTATATTCTATTTACTTATAAAAATAGAATATGAAGCCTAATATGTATTATACCTAGTCAGTATAATATGTACTTATTTGTTTATTATTTATGTAATAAATAATATTATGGAGATTCATTTATACATTTGATAGATTAAATGTATGCATTTTGATTATTCTTATGTTTATGATGTTTTATGCTAATCAATAGAACATAATATAATGAATCTATTGATTATGTTTATGTTAACCATATCTCACATTACTAGTATTGAGTAAGTAGTGAAATGGACTTCACAACTTGTTAGCATCACTAATTTTGGATGAAGGTAATATGATCAATTAGTGTGTATAAAATAGACTAATCAAGTGCTCTGTATGAAATTGACTATTACCATGGCCATTGAATTTACTTTTTTGTCAACACATGCAAAACATGAGTAGATAAAACATCACAATTTTTTTATTGAATGGTCACTTCAAATATCAATATCCTTTCAAAGCAATATTGGAAAGGTGGGATACATATTTCATCAAAAAAATAAAAAAACTTCCAAGGATATTTCCATGTAACTTCACCACAACTTTTACATTTATTCACTTGAAACTATGATATCGAAAAGGATTTCATATATTTTTTCCTTTCAATCATTTTTTCTCTCTTGGAGTTTCTATCTATGCAAAAGATAGGAAATTTTCTCTTCCTACATAGTAATGTATAGATGAATAGATAGAAAGAAATTGCCAAAAAATTAACCATTCAATATGCTTTAGTTTTGAAATTTTCTCTTCTTTACTTTATTATATGGAATTATTTGTTGCAATCAATTAAAAGAGAGAAAATTTAATAATAAAATAGTTTAAAAAATAAATAATTTACATTTTAATAATATTTTGAAATAATATTAATTTATAAAACTGATAATATAAATGATATCATTATCTATCTTTCCTAATAGGTAGCACCTCTAAATAATATTATGGTAATAATATTTAAATGTTTTTATGAATGATTTATTTTATGACTATGTAAGAATTGAATAACATTAAATAATATTTCTATTAGAAAATTAGTTAAATCTAAATAAATATAAACAAATCTATTAAATTTATTATAAATATAATATAATTTATTATATTTCTCTACACAATTCATTTTATATATATTTTAATTAATTTTTTTAATTGAGATTTTTATATTAAAATAAAAATACTATTTAAAATTTTCTAAAACAACACCTTAAATTCTTATACATTAATATTTTTAAAAACAAATACAAATAAAAGAAAAATGCATTAGTTCTTTTAATTAAAAAACTAAAGTTATGTGGGGTTATAGAAAAAAGGCCTCAGTGTGTCTTACATTGTGTTCACCACTAGATATTCCTTGTAATATTGAATTTTAACTTTATCTATTTCGCATTTCTCACTTTATTATATTTATAGAGTTTCCATCAACCTATCATATTTTATTTAAGTTGCGTGATTTTTCAAATGAAGGACATAGACTACGTAATGTCATTAATTCAATATTATGAAGTGTTGTGGAGGTCACCCATTATCTGCATTAGTTATTTTTTAAACTTAATGAACCCAAAAACTATAAAGACAATAAAATTACCAATAGGCCAAGATCTAAAACAATGCTCAAAAATTGATTCGTATTGAATGACTTGAAATAATTACAAACCCAAACCATGGTTAAATAAGCCTCAACATAGAATTAGAGTTGACATGCAAAATTTAAAGAAAAAACTAAAATTTTAAAAAAATTGTCTATTTTTAGCAACTTCTATTTATACTAAGTTTCACATGCAAGTGCATGCAACACTAAAAATCTTGTGAAATACTCTACACATCATAATTAGCCTATGAGACAAAATTCAACTAAAGTTGATGTCTGGTCCTAAAAATATAAAATTTCTAAAAATAGAAAATTCTAATAAAAATCATTAAATGGTAATTTTTGACCCTTAGATGATCATGTTTTGTCCCAAAAATATATCAAAATAAACTCTAAGCATAGTGCTCATTTTGGTGCATGGAAGAGCTTAAAGGGAGATACATGATAATATTTATGGCCTTTAAAATATTGACCTATTTTCTCTACATCAAAACTTCTATTTAATAAAATTATATTTCCAATTGTGGGCCCCATAATACTAATAGATATTACATAGTAGCAATAGATCCTACATGTGAATATAGACTATATGTACTATTGAGCAAACACATAAGGCTGACACCAAAAATGCCAAAGTTACTTCATTTCTTCACCCCAAGATTGCATTGTTAATCTACCAACTTAGATAGTGGGACCTACAATATTTTAATATGTCAAATGCATTAAATTAGGATGATACCTCCAAAAATTTATCATGGTATATATTTCATACCCTTTGTCACCTTTCATCACATAGGAAATAAAGATCATGGCATGCTTCATCATCATTGTTATCAATGATTTTTTTAGAATGTGCCATTTTGAATCCTTCAATGGGAAGGTTAACATTATTGAAAACCAAATGTAGTATATAAGTATGCCATGTCCTCACATCATTGAAGATATCTAGACACTATTTTAATTAAAACTATATTGCTTTGATCGATAGTATCTTGGATTTGATTTGATTCTAGATTAAATATTTTCTTTGGCCATCCCCTTTCCATGTAAAGTAAAATTAATCAGATTTGTCTTTTCTATAGATAATTGAGAAAAAATAAGACAACAATGTAAAATTTCCTTAACATCTTGATATATTTACTAGAGGGAGAAGGTGAAGCGAACATAATGAAAGGCCTTTTGAGGTGTTGTTGTGGATGATTGAAAAGAGAGATTGTTGGTTAAGAACTTTGAATTCACATAAAAAACTTCACTCTGCTCTACATCTTCCCTCATAGTAACCTTTTCTACAAACTTATCCATTAAAACCTCACAACCCTTTTTACAAAATTAAATAGAGTTATCTTTTTTA
>JARHVA010005802.1:65000-72500 GCA_037957365.1 Torreya grandis
TATATATATATACATATATATATATACATATATATATATATACACACACACACACACACACACACACATATATATATATATACACACACATATATATATATATATATATATATACATATATATATATACATATATATATATACATATATATATATACATATATATATATACATATATATATACATATATATATATATATATACATACATATATATACATATATATATATACATATATATATTTGTGTGTTGTGTGTGTGTGTGTGTGTGTGTGTGTGTGTGTGTGTGTGTAGACACAAACACACACACACAGAGATAAATGTATGTATATATACATATATCTATACACACATACACACCCATGTATGTGCGCGCGTGCACACACACACACACACACACACACACACACACACACACACACACACACACACACACACACACACACACACACACACACACACACACACACATCTAAAAATGTTTAATGTCTTCACAATGGTTATAATCATTGTAATTCATATCATGTGGCTTTAACATGGTTGCTATATGTGTCATAGAAGTATTGTTTGAAGGAACTACTACTTGATGATGGGCATTAAAATATAAAGATTCAAGTTTTGGTTTTGGAGAATTGAACCATAAATGGTTGGTTTTATGGGACACTTGGAATATTTCAACTACTTTAAGATGTTTTAGGCACTGTATTGGTATGAATCCTCCCTAGATTCATCTTTGAATACTTTTATGAATTTTCTATAAATCTATGACTATCATGTATATCCCCTTGGTAGATAAACCAGATTTTCCTAATTCTTATTTCTCTATCAAATACAATCATTTATGGGGAGGGATTACCCATTTTTTAGTTTTCCATTGTCAAATCCACCACTGCACTCATATCTTTCTCTTTAGTCACATAACACTAAATACATGTTTCCCAAAGTGAAGAAAACAAGAAGTGCTTACTTGTTATATATGCAGCGATTTATATTCTTAACGTGAATTTTTATTTTATAGTTAACCAACCTTATATTAAATTAGAAAATAATTTAAACTATACTTCATAATAAATAATCTCTTAAAGATTGAGAGAGATATATGAGACACATAATATATGTATGTGTGTGTGTCTATATATATCAGGGGATGAAAGGATGAAAGGAGGAAAATTTTTGTAACAAGCCATGAACTTGAATTGAATTTAATAAATCAAGATAATTATAGTATTTAGAATATATGTGGATATTTTTAAGCCCATTTGAGCTTCTATCAAGACTTACTAAAAATAATGGTTGGAAAAGTAGTTGAAGATGAAAGTTACTAAAAACAACAATTTTATAAAAGTTGTATGAAATGAAAAATCAGGGAAATCAACACATTCAGATGTTTTGATATTTTTTAAACCATTATTATGTTGTGAAGAAGTAAGTTTCAACATTTATCTCTTTTTGATTTCTTAAAATATAATACTATAAATAAATTAAAATATATCCTTTTTTTATTGTTTTAAAAAAATATCCTACGTTGATCTCATGCCAAAGTTTAAGATTAAAATATTACAATCCAAATCATAACTAGAATCATTTTTAAGTATATGACTATCAGACTTTCAAACTGAAGCTTTTCAGAACAAGGATAGAGACTACCATCCATACACATTTTTTGTTGTAAACCTCAATGCACTTTTTAAAACATTTTCAATGTCAGCAATGAAACTTACAAATACAAAATATTATAATGACATTCATGTGATGAAATTGATTTAATTTTAACTCACCTAAAAATTAATGTATATCAAATACCTAGTCTATGCATGCAAATCTATCACATTGAATTATAGAATTGAATGTTCTACTATCTAAAACTAAAACATAATAATAGACTAATCAAAATAAATACCATTAATTGAATTTAGTGAGTATACACCATTCATAAATTACACTTTATTTCAAGTGGGACAAATAAGCCTCCATCCCTTGTAAACTAAGCCATTCCAACAAAATTATAAAGGAAACTATGGACAAATATTATTCATTATAGGACTTAGTAATAAATAAATAAAAGAATTAGCAATGACTACTTGCCTAAATTGTGGTCTCTAGATGTCAATTTATCAAAACTAAAAGATTTTGTAAACCCTTAAAACAATTAATTAAAAATATTGCATCACTAAGAACCAACACACCAAATCATTGCTAGAAATTATTTAGCCTGTATATCATCATCATCATCATCATCATCATCATCATCATCATCATCATCATCACCATCACCATCACCATCACCATCACCATCACCATCACCATCACCATCACCATCACCATCACCATCACCATCATCATCACAAACATTTAAAATAAATAGATTTTCCACTAATTACATACCCAAACTCTAGTTTATCCATTTCAAGCTATCAGAATTACATGTTGTTTCAAACTTGAAATGAAATGCAAAAACCCATAAAAACACCATTTTTAATGTCCATGGTCATCTTAAATCAATGAAACCATTACAATATCAATGACAAATTAACTAAATCATAACCAAAAATTGTTTTAAGATTCATGGCTCTAGTCTTCTAAAACCAATGATTTTTTACCATGTTAGTATAGAAAAACATTTTTTTTCAAATTCATTATAGAGATAATTAACAAAAATAGATATTGTACTTTAAAAAAAAATACTTGTGCATAAATTTGATAACAATGTAATATCATAATAAATTTCATCAATTAATCGAAATGACTTATCCACCTTCTATGCCTGATAGTTGGTAATCAATGTGGCAATGCTACCCATTATCCATTACAAGACTAGACCATTTTTTTCATGTTGAATAAGGAAAATGAAATTTTAAACTTGTGTTCATAGATGATGAGCTCATATATAGATGAGATTTATTTGGCATATCATTAATGAAATTATTATTTTGGTTTAATAAACAAAACAAATGAAATTATGCATCATTACATATTGATTAAAATCCAACAATTAAATAATAATTTTATATAATGTGATAGATACATTTACATAGAATAGATATACTAGTGTAGCACATGTGGCCATAGAAAAATGTACATGTTCCATTGATTCAAATTATTAACCACTCTATCTTCCATGTATATCACTTATTTGTCATAAGGTTAATATATTCCCATCAAACGTCATTAAGCCTTAAAATGTGGTTACAACAATGTGTTATGCACCAAAAAGTATGAAAGTGTGTTCATATTTAAAATAAGCTTTTAACCATTCATAGATATATATTTACAATAATCTAATTATTCAATGTTGTCAAACAACCAAACACTAAAAAAATTGAAGTACTACAAAAAATAAAGATACACTAAATTATTATTTTTATTTAAATCATAACTCTTACCTATTAATGAAATTTAAGGGTTTAGAAAGAATAAAATAACATCCTTGTACAAAATATTATTAGATGAATACACGTACCGATTGAAAAATAACTATTTTAGTCATTGTCTAAAATAAAATTGAAACAAGACAAATATGATTTCCAAATTCACAAAAAGACATTAATTTTATATTAAGTCACCTCACAATTACTACATTCTTACTCTATAATGTATACATGTAAAAATATCTAAAAAAAATTAATATATCAAACCTATTTTTTTTTTTAATAAATCCTAAGAAGGGCCATAAATGATTCATGTAAGTCTACTTTTAAAAATCTAATTATTTATGTTATTCAGAATAAATAAATATTATTAATGGTAAATTATTTGGAGTTAGATCTATGAGCTAGAATTGACGGTGTTGACATGTCCCATAACCTAAGACAACATGGAAAAATATATTATAATGAAATTTATTAAGGAATACCTCTCCTAGTGGTAAACATGAAAAAAAAGAGAAGCTGACAAAACTAACAAAAAAAATCCCAAGTGGTTTGGATAGTTTCCCACCAATACATATTATAACAATCAATGCCAATAATCCCTCATAGTAAAAAAATAGTTGAATGATAGAAATAAATTAGATGAAACATAACAAATAACTAATAAATAATAGTAATCTAGTTATCCAAAACATAATAGGACAATACAATCCAATTGGGACTAGTAAACTACTACACTAAAATTATTCTAGAACCCATTGATGTCCTATTAGGATCTATCATTGCCTCTATATGAGATTTATTGTTTCTTTCATTCTTTTTCCTATACACCATAGTTAACCCTTCTTATCATCTGATAAAAAATATAGAGAGAGAGAACTAGTGATCTCATTTTGATAAACCCCCTTGTATATACTTTCCAAACAATCTTTAAAGGGTAAACACGTAGCTTTAGAAGGGGAGCTTTGGGTAGTGACATCTTGTATTGTTACAATTTCATGTTTTTCCAATTCTAAGCCATTCTCAATAGATTCTTAATTTACCATAAATATATGACTCCAAAGTGACTTTATCCACCAAGTTTCATACTTATTACTTTTTGAGATCCTAGAATATTGAGTTAAATGGCCCATCTCATAAAAAATACGACAATATAAATGTATGTCCTCATAGTCAATGGGTTGGGTCTAAGAATGGTCAAAAGCTTTCAACTTGATTTTATTAGGTAGTTCTTTGGAGGAGTCAATATTCACTATGATTATAGCATAGGTGATATGATAAAACTGGGAAGAGTCAGGATCAACTCCTTCAAATCCATGTAATATATTCCTTATTATTTAAGATAAATGTTTGACCAAAACTAGAGTAGGAAGTGAGGAAGATGAACCTAAATGGGTATGATATTGGAGGGTTTAATTAGTGTGTTGAAGTTATGGAAATAAGTTTTCATCACTAATGTATGATGTTCAAACCACCATATCCTACATTATATTTCTTTAAAATATTAAATGAATTAAAAACCCACAATAATAAATATTTTATCATTCAAGTAAATGTCTACCCTACTTTTCATAAATGGTAGCCAATATTTAGAAATACAAAAATGAAGGTCTGAAAGCTCAGGAAAAGGATAAAAAGTCTAATAATTCGACACTTAGAAGAGAACCATTCCTCCCCTTCAATCACTTATTTAATTTATTCTTTATCGATCAACACAAATGGAGTTACATTAGCAAGGATGAGTGGATTTGGTGCATATTGAGCATTGGTCTAGAAACAACCTTTGAAAAATTTAATTTTAATAACCCATATTCAAGGAGATAGAGTATTCCCTTGTGTATCCCCTTTTACATAATTTATTTTACCATCTAAATGTAACAACTCCTTACTATATGCATGCCCTTCCATATCCCCAACATGTAGGAATGTTGAATATGATTTATAATTTTACAAACCTTTGATGATAGTGTGATGATTTTAAAAGGTCACCAAGTCCTTATATGCTTTCTACAAATAACTCCTAGTTTTTTATGCTTCAATAAATAAAGTGAAGGCATTTTCCTTGGATATAAATCCTACATGATCTATACCATGCCTTGGATAAGCTCTTGGCAATTTCAAGTAGGCCATAAGTGAGAAGAGGTGTGAGAAACAATAAGAAGGCCTTGTAAATTTATTTATTATTATCCTTTGATTATTTAGAATAAATATTTTATCTTTGTAGTTTAGACTTATAAAAAAAATTATTACATAGAGAAACATATTGATTAATAAAAATTGACATCATTAAATTTATAAAATAAAATGAACAACATATTACTATTTCACACACACACACACACACACACACACACACACACACACACACACACACACACACACACACACACACACACACACACACAAGTCCTTAATGGAATAAATAGTTTTGTTTAATAACACATCAAATGAACCTATGAATTTAAATCCATCATAAATGGTCTTAATTTGATTAATGATAGTCTATAAACTTCAACAAAACAAGCTTGAATGCACTCTAAGGGGAAATGCTGCCATATTTGTGAAAATATTTAAAAAAACATACATATTAATAAATATGAAATTAAAATTGAAAATATATTTTAAAGCCACATCATATTTTATTATATACTTGTGTATTTATATAGATTCTACGTGCTTAAAAGCTATGGGTTTATATTTATAGGCTATCATTGTATTTATATTATGTGAACTTCAACACACAACATAACACTGAAATTACATTATTTCATTATATTTCCTCATTTTTTAAAGTAAAAAAAAAATTAATAAAAGTTATAACATTTTTTCACATAATATGTTTATTTTCGCTATATAGGAGTTTATAAATACTTTAATTGAATTTATATTTCATTTATGAATATATTGGTTTCTTAAATTTAATATTTAATGTATTATTTCCTTTTATCTAAATAGAAATGAGTCTAACACTAAAATTTAACCCTTTTGTATTTGTTTTCTCAATTTTATATGTTAAAAAAATATCATTACCATTTCCCCTACCAACATATAAATCTATTGTAATGAACCTTTCCTTTTTCTACCACAAGAATAATGCATATTAGGATTTGGGCATATGTTAGACCAATAAAAAAAGACATTGTTGTTATCATATTTATATATAATCATTTATTTAAGCTTATACTAGTTGATGATGAATTTAAAAATATTCAAAATTATGAATAAGTTTATTTGATGTTTTTTGTATTTCCATTTTATAAGGAAATAACATATTATAAATCAAGAGGAATAGACATTCTTTGCATCTCATGGAAAATAAAAAAATAGGCATGGAAAACCATAGTTAAGGCTAGTATATATGATGAATAAGAGACCAATGGCCCTTGTTAATGTCACTTGCATCAAATAGAAAGTCTGTTAGTAGAATTATTTTGACAACAACCCAGGTATTAACCCATATCATAGTGGTTGCATGCACAATCTTACGTCTATGTGTGCAAAGCTATAAAAAAAAGTCATTCCTTTTACCACAATATGATAAACACAATTTTTTTGATATTTTTGAAAAAATAACTATTGAAAAATAGCCTTACCACCAATGTAAAAACACAATAAATGTCAATCTCCATAGTACCCCTGATATTGACTAGAAAATATTATGAGTGTTATTAATTAAAATTATTGAAATTTAAATAATGCACTAATGTTTTGGTTACTCACTTAAAATAAGCTAATATATTTATCCTCACTATTGTCAAATGTTTTGGTCATGATACAAAACATCTCACAAGAGCTAAATAACCAAAGCGTTGAATATGATCTATCATATTAATAATAACATTTTATCCTAAATCATATTTATAACTATTTCATACTAGTCCTAATTTCAAGAAATAAAATGCAATACTTTTAATATCATGCAAATAATTAATTATATCAACACTTATTAATAATTATGACTATCTAAAATTTGACAAAATTAATGTAATGATCACAATTTATAAGGATACTTGTTAATGTCATAAGAATACAAAGTAGGGCATATTCTAACAAACACATCTAATGTAGTTATGACTAATATGCATCATTAAAAATATATGATACAATATAATGGATCACATGTATGTACACAAT
>JARHVA010005802.1:75000-82500 GCA_037957365.1 Torreya grandis
ATCTAGCATTGCCTAATGGTTGTGGTATTAGATACAATGGCCTATTATCTACCTAATGGTAAACAAGCAAGGAAGATACTTCACTAAATTTCACTCATGACTTTTATTGTGTTTTTTTGTATGTGTAAAGGTTATAAAAAAATACATTTTTTTTGCTTTTCACATAGAGAAACATTCATTTTACTTATTTAATGTGATATGTATTCATTCATATACTAGAGATTACATATGAAACCATTTCCAGATGGGTTAAGATTGAATTAGTTTTCTTTTCTTGAGTGGGGTGATAATATTTTACATGTGTAGGTTTTATTTATAATAATAATACATTTTTTCCTTTTGAAATGATTTTATTTTTGTAGATGGCTATCTCTATACAAATGAAATAAAACATGGGTTTGAAAAGGAATATATGCATTTGTGGTGAAACTACTTCCCTTTCAATTTGCAAGGAATTCAAGACATACTTTTTGATATTAACAAAATTTTACATATGTGTTTTTCCTAAGGGGAAATAAAAATCCCTAGTGATAATTATAGAGTGCATAACCTATCCAATGGTGCAAATTTTAAATATCTCCAATGATAGGATTAATAAATAATTTATTACTAGATGTAGTCTCATTAGCTACTCCATTGAAATAAGGTCCAAAATACTTTCACTAAAATAATAGGTATACTTAGGAAATAAATAAGTTATTCGTGTTCTTTTTTAAATCAAATGTTCACCCTGCAATGGCATGTCAATGTTGTTTCTTAAAATATCTTTAATTTGAAGTGTTATATTTTTTACTTCTACGCCATTACTTTGATATATTATTGACACATGAGAAATTGACAGGAATAGATTTATTGCATCTACCATACATTTATTTTGGGTTTCTGGAATACAATAAATGTTTCAAAAATTGAATTGATACATTGGCATATCTTAGCTATCTTTAGCACAAGTAATTATTGTCACTGATAATTGTAATATTATTACAAACCTTTATGCTTAAAATTATTTTATACATTATTTCATACTCTAATAATTCTATTTGATACCACATAAATCTTTCCATTTTCAACTTAGTTATAAAATTCATCTTCAGTCTTATGAAATCAAGTCACATATATATGTTTCCCTAGTCACTATAAACAAAATCAAATTCAAAAAATCTTGCATGTTTTTTATTTTTAAATTCTAGAATTTCAATCTATGCCAATACCCTTTATTTTATTGACCATTATTTTTAACAAACGTTAATTAACTAATATGGAAAATAGTTTTTGGAGCATTATTTCCCATGGCAAGCACCCAAACTATTTATTTGTACTAATGTTAGGCTATCACCATTTATGTGTTTGGATGAAATAATTTGTATGTCCAGTATCATAATTATAATGTTTAAAAATAAGTACATTAATATTTTTAAAAAAAAATCATTCATACAAAATGGAAAAACCCACAATAAAAATACACTTCATATTTAACTATTCTACATTGATATTTAATAAGCTACACAATAGATCTTTCTTAAATCTCATGAGTTTCAAAAAGGGAAATGTATTTCATTTCCAAAGGATTTTTAGAAAATGAAATCCATGGAAAATAAAATCATGATGTCATATATTTATGTTTAAATTAAGAAAAAATGACATTTCTTTAAGATTTATATAGAATGATTCATTTTAGTGTATGCTTTGATTAATTAACAAATGAAATTTCAAGTTAAATATCTAATCATCATGATAATATCAATGCTTATGATCCCAATATGAAATATATTAAGCCAAACACCAAAAACAAATAAAATTATACAATAACATCAAAATAAAAGAATATTTTAACTATAAATTTAAGAAAAAAAATTTATGAACTTGAAAAATATTAAAACAAGTATGTTAAGTTATAGTGAAATAAAAAATTAATGTTGAAAAATAAAGTATTACTCAATAATAATAAATATCAAGATGACCATTGTTAACAAGGAGAACAAAAAATGATTCAAAAAAAAAAAGTCATTCCAAAAAATCTTATATTGACATAGGTTCATAATTACCACTATGTATTGCATTATGTGCATACATTTTATAATGTTTTAATTTTTTTTTATAATATTATAAATCTATATATTAAAAATATACTCTATATATTACAAAAAAGTACAACCACTATCTATTTTTTTATTTAATATTTTATTCTTTATTTGATCTAAAACTCTAATGTTCATGACGAGGAAAATATTTTGTTGTCTTAGGATTTAATACCGCAATAATCATTTTTTTAATTTACATTTTGTTTCATATTTGTAAACATGATGGTAACTATAATAAACAAGACTAGAACCTCTAGATAGAGGGCCAACACCAAAACATTTGGAAAAATTAATAACACATGTTTCTAAAACCAATATCCATTATTTCACCATTACTTTTATGTTCGATTATGGAGACCTTGGTTTTATACTATATGAAATGCTTATGACAAATTGAAATGTATTAAATTTTTATTCTCTCATAAGTGTGATATTTTTAATGTTATCCCATCCATTAATTTATTGTCCATTGCACATGTTTTCCTATAATTGACATGCACCAACAAATATGTGAGCACCAATTATAATAGCTTTGTAGTCTGTTATTTCACACATATAAATAGATGGTTTATTAGAACAAGAAATTTGAAGCTATGGTGAATAAATTAATAAGAATAACAATAGATTTAATTTCAATCAAAATAACTTTTTTACTCACTAATTATTTGCATTAGTCCATAAAAAACTATATTATATATATTTAATGGAATATATGTGTGTGTGTGTGTGTGTGTGTGTGTGTGTGTGTGTGTGTGTGTGTGTGTGTGTGTGTGTGTGTGTGTGTGTGTGTGTGTGTGTGTGTGTGTGTGTGTGTGTGTGTGTGTGTGTAATGAACCCAAAAATTAATTAAAATAAAATAATTTTGAAATAAATATTCATCTAAACTTCATTACATTCTACATAATAAAACTATTACACATTACATAATCATTCATTATGTTATGGGTGGCTATCACCTTATCATGTGACATTGATTTATAGTGTTCTACTACATGAATCTTTATATATGTTGTTTTTACTTTATTTTTCATGACATTTCTCAATTGAGTATGTCATTAAATGAATATTTATTTATATATTTCTTGGCTTCTGTGACTTTGATTGCTCGTTATATGCATCTCTTACCTTAATTATCATTGATATTCATAATTTAGTATTGACTAATCATTATCAATGGCTCTTACATTGTTCATGATTTCATGTTTAGTAAATGTAATATATGTGATTCTTGTTTTGCATGACATTAAGTGTTATTGCATGTGAATCATGGCTATGACACTGTGTGTTTATGTGTGGATAAAAAAGGGACTATCTACAGAGTTTTTTGTGTCATGATCCAAATCATGCACCTTTATACTTATGTGGAATTTTATAGTTTATAAATATCAGATTTCATATTATGTTACAATTTATTTCTTATATTTTTTATGATTAGTACAACATTCTTGATCAATATATCTAGCTTGACATGATACTTGTATGTTTCAAGATATATGTTTCATATATGATTTAAAGATCTAATCATACTAAGATGTCATTTTCTACTCATGTTTTCCTAGTATTTAAATGCTTACACATTTATATATAAAATGTGGCCTTTAAATATTTTCTTTTCAGATGATAAATTAGTAATATACATTTCTCACCTCAAAATAAGGCATAATATTAGACTTGTCATAGAGATTCAAGATTCCATATATATACTTTTCAAATTATGTGACTTATTTCATGATTTAAAGGGTTCACATTTGGTTGTATTATCAGTATTGATTCATATTATGGGAGAGATGTTTGAATATTAATACATATTTTTTTATCATAATGATTAGGTTATTTTTACATTAGTTTTAGGCTATTCATTGTAACCATTTCTATTGCACTATTATCTATATTTTATGTTTTTATCTTTTAGCTTCCTTCCTTCCTAGAAGGTTTGTTACCTTTATATATATATATATATATATACATATATATATATATATATATATATACATATATATATATATATATATATATACATATATATATATATACATATATATATATATACATATATATATATATATACATATATGTATACATATATATATATATATGTATATATATATATATATATGTATATATATATATACATATATATATATATATACATATATATATATATACATATATATATATATACATATATATATACATATATATATATATATGTATACATATATATATATATATATATATATATATATATATATATATATGCTTTGATAATTAATTTGAAAGCACTACATTATCATTCTATGCAACAATTTGGTATTAGAGTAAATTAAGAGCTTGATCATCAAACAACACCCTGCGTAGTGATGTGGGAAAGAGTGGTGATCGCTGTAGCCAAACATTAAATTTTTTAGAAGTGGTGATTTTAAGTCAAAGTGTTAGAATATTCCTGAGAAAATGTTAGAAGAGGTGACCATGGCTAAGAAAATTTAATGATAGTAGAAGCCTACAGATAAAGTGTGATAGTTAAAAAATTTAGACTCCAAGACTATGAACTGTATAAAAATTGCCTATTCAAAAGAATAGTAGAAGATTGGAAAATTTAATACACCAAGAGCATTGAAGTCTAAAATGATGTATTCAAGACAAAAAATACAACATATAGATTTTTATGAAATATATGATGACCTATAATACCTGATTAGAGTCATGAAAAGTCATTCGAGAGAAAGTGCAATGACACATATTTATTGTGAGTACAATGCCAAGAAAAAGTGATAGAGAGAGTATAAAATCCTAATAAAAAGATAAATTAGTGAATGCAAGAAGCTGTTAGAACATCTCGTAGAGCATTAAATCCCTGAGATAAACCATGTGAAGACCACCAGATATATCTATCCTGAAGGACAATATTGGGACCATTGAAAGACACCAAGGATACTTGTTAGTGGTGTAAAATCATTGTGACACTTAGGAGAGCTCTAGTTTCTATTTTTCATTGATAAAAACTCTCCAAAACAAACCTTTAGTTTAATGCACTAATCTAAAAGGGACTTCTATAATATTTCTTATTTGATGTGTATTACCAAGCAAGGAGAATATGAGTAGAACTCAAAGTTAGATTTGATGTAGACTATGAAGAAAAGGTTTATCACCCTAGTAAGTGTCCATGTCTCTCAATATGTAATTATCATGCTCAAATCCAAGCTCTATTCTCACACCAATGAGTGAAAATGCTTCTTATTTTATCTCATATCAATAAATTTATTTTTTTACAGTGTCTACTCCAAAATTGTTTCTCTCCAATGCCTAAATTCTCAAAGGGCCAAACTATGTTACCTAGAAAATGAATATGCACACCATCCTTTAGTTTGAAGGACTATGGGTCATCATGATAGGGACTATATATGTTTTTATTGATCTTGATGCACTCACAAAATATGAAATGGCTAATGCCAAAGCCTTAATACTAATTATGTTAAGCATTATTGATGATGTGTAGCTACATGTCAGAGATACAGATAGAGTAAAGATAATGTGGAATAAAATAGCAACCATATATGAGGTGAAAAATAAGACAAAGAACCTCCATTCATATTTGATACTTCACACACTTTCTATGGGGTCCTATGATAAATTCTAAGAGTTCTTACATTGGGTGGCTGAGCTAAACATGGAACTATTAGCACTTGATGAGATGGTAGGGGACTAAATCTTGGTCTTGATAACCTTGAGAGTGACCCCTTCCCAATTAAGAGTCTTCATCATGAAATTGAATGTATCCAAGTAGAAAATGTCATTCGAAGAACTCATGAACCTACTACAACAAGAATACACCACCAACTCAGTAAAGGATGAGTTGTAAGACAAATCTCTTATCTTGAAATAGTTTCAAGGTCAAAAAATTTGTAGGGAACCCATAGAAGAAAACCATATAAATAGCAACAAAAATAGTGTCCACTTCATCAAAAATCACAAAATTTGAAGAGGTTTCAAATTTATCAAACCAAAACTCATGACATGGATAACTGCTAGTATAATGGCCTAAAATAAGGGTCTTCTAGTCAAGAAAGCACATCAGGGCATGATGATTCTTAGAAATTAAAAATATTTCCCCATTGATGGAAGTGGAAGGGACATCTTATAGCTCAATAAGATGATGGATCTAATGAGGAGACACCTAAATAATCCATTACAAACTTAGTTCTAGTCTCCCAAACCTCATAACCCATGATGAATATCTAGTCGATAGATTCAAGTGCCATTAAACATATGTCAAGTAATAGGATGTTGTTTGATTCACTAACAAACCAACTGACTAGATATTGGGTTAGGATCACCCATGAAAAAGAGTATGTTGTAGAAGGAATAGGCCATGTCACCATTCCTCTCAAAACACAAAAATATATACTCCCAAAGGTACTATATGTTCATAGATTAACATCTAACTTCTTATCAGTAAGTCATCTTTTGAATCATCATCTGAAGGTGGAGTTTCTTATTCATAATGGCATCAAATCCTACTTGATCTCACAACAAGGTATGATTGTTGATAGAACATTTTGGAAAGATAAATTATTTTCTTTAGATGTTGTTTCATCTTTTGAAATAGCTATAGTTACCTCTATATTAGAATCTATTGTTGTCTAGAACTATCGTTAGGGTCCCCTATATATTGGATCTTTATACTAAATGAGTTCAAAGGGGATGATACATAGAATTTGTAAGTTTTCCAATTCCTTTCCCATTTATCCGTGATGTCTTATAGGTAAACAACACATGGATCTATTTAAGGCAAGTGCCTTTCATGCCAAGAAACATTTAGAGTTTATTTATACCAATCTGAATGGACCATTAAATGCTTCATTTTTTGAATACAATTACTTTCAAATATTCATGGATGACTAATCTAGGAAGATATGGGTGTTTTTCTTAAATCATAAGAGTGAGGCCCTTCATCATTTCCAAATCTTCTATAAGCATGTTTTGAATGAGACCGGACAACCTCTTCTTCTACTTCACTCAGATAAAGGGGGGGGATTCACATCAAATATGTTCTTGTAATTATTGAACCAATAAGGCATCAAATAGAATTTGACTACTCCATACACATCCTAGTAGAATGACATTGCTAAATGATGTAATCATGTAGTAATGGAAATGGCTCACTACGTGTTGTCAATAGAAAATTTGGAGAAATTATATTGGGTAGAAGTAATCTAGATAGCTATTTATTTTCTCAATAGGTAACTAACAAAGATTCTAAGGGACAAAACTATAGAATAGGTATTGAGTGGTAAAAAGTGATCAATTTCTCATCTATGAGTGTTCATTTTTACAACATTTATGCATGTTCTAGCTCAAAAGAGGAAGAAACTCAAGCCAAAAACACTCTTGTGCATCTTATTGGTATATAACACTACCT
>JARHVA010005802.1:87500-97500 GCA_037957365.1 Torreya grandis
AATATGTAAGAATAATCATATTATTAACATAGTGATCATGTTGGTGATTGTTTGAATAAAAGTATCAAAGGAATATAATTGACTCTATATTATTTTTATTATCTTGAAGTCATGGAAAATATTTATTGTATTGAGTTAGTAACAAATGAAGTAATTTTTTTATAATTACCAATTATAGTATGTTGTGTTCAAATTAGCAATTATGTGGTAATAGACTATTTTTATAAAATGGAAATAAAAATGTAACTTGGAAATAAATTGTGTTAAATATTATTTAGTTAGGAAAATATATAACTAGAAAATAAAAAATGTGAAAAGCCTCATAAAAGGAAAAAAAGGGGGAGAAAAAGAAAGAACAACATCCATAAAAATAATGTTAAAGTGCTTTAAGGCAAAGAAAAGGAGCATGGTATAATAAAAGCAGAACTGAGAGAATCATGGAACCATAAAAAAAGAGCATAGGATAAGAGACAAGAAGGGAGAAGAAGGTGTGTGACATGTGAGGAGAAAGATATTCAGAAAAAAATAGAAAAAGGTTAGTATTGTTATTTTTAAAAAATTATATATATATATATATATATATATATATATATATATATATATATATATATATATATATATATATATATATGTTGATTGAGATATTTATAAGTAGAGAATGTGAAAAGCCTCATAAAAGGAAAAAAAGGGTGAGAAAAATAAAGAACAACATCCATAAATAGAATGTCAGAGAACATTAAGGCAAAGAAAAGGAGCGTGGTATAATAAAAGGGGAATGAGAGAATCATGGAATCATAAAAAAATAGCATAGGATAAGAGAGGAGAAGGGAGAAGAAGGTGTATGACATGTGAGGAGAAAGATATTCAGAAAAAATAGAAAAAGGCTAGTATTGTTGTGTGTGTGTGTGTGTGTGTGTGTGTGTGTGTCTATGTGTGTGTGTGTGTGTGTGTGTGTGTGTGTGTTGATTGAGATATTTATAGGTATATGAGGTATAGAGTTACATACAAATTTTTTTGTCAAACCATATTCTAAATTATTTACATAGATAGTTAAAAAAGGTATAAACAAATACATAAAAAAATGGAGATTTTTTAATTTTCATGAGAGAGAGAGATTTGGGATTTATTACCTTTCATCGATTCTTTCCTTGAATTTATACTTATATTTTAATGGGATGACTTCATGCGAGCCATAAATATTTTATTTAGATGGATTATTATTTTCTTGTAGATACCAATAGAATACACTTAGTGTACTATGTGCCACTACTCCACAGGCCATGGAAATAAATGTAAGAAAGATTGAATATATATAACTATGTGTAATTAATTTTATATATATATATATATATATATATATATATATATATATATAACTATGTGTAATTAATTATCTAAAAAAGGGGAATATTTACACATAATGACATATTTATAAAAAATGATATTCACATTAATTGATGATATATAACACTTATTTCTATATGTTAGAGCTAATATCAAGTTTAATCTATGTGTAATTAATTATCTAAAAAAGGGGAATATTTACACATAATGACATATTTATATAAAATGATATTCACATTAATTGATGATATATAACACTTATTTCTATATGTTAGAGCTAATATCAAGTTTAATATAAATTTGATATAAATTGTATTATCATAGTAGTGTATTAAATTGATATCATTGCATTAGTGGACTAAATTGATATTAGTGAACTAAACTAATATCATCACATTAGTGGAATAAATTGATATTAGGCTTATCAGAGCTCATATATTACAAAATATAGACTTATTAGTAGGAAGGTCTTCAAATGGAAGGTTCAAGCTGATGATAGCAGAATATTTGTTTTGATTTATATGTTAGCATATTTATATATTATGGTATTTAGTTTTTATATCTGATAATATATATTGCTTCAAAAGTTTAGTAGTTTATTATATGTGGTATAGCCCTTGGCTACGAGTGATAATGATATAAATATTTTGTATTTGTATAGATCTTGTCTTATAGAAGACAATGACCTGTGTAAAGTGATTATCTATTATGTAAAATTATTATATATGTTGTATAGTAAAAGTATTTACTATTCTATATTATAAGGAGGTATATATGTTTAATATCATGTGATGGATAATACCTACATCCCTGTATATTATATCTAGACACTTAGAGAGCATGGGGTGATGTGTTGACTTAATCATAGTGACATGATAATAAATAACTTTTAGTTACAATATTTTAGTGAATATTTTGATAGTGATACTCTCTAGTATTTACCTAAGTCAATAACACATTAACATTATATTGACTTAATCATAAATTAATAAAGATACTTCTCGACATATATATTTAGTTATATCTAATATATTCATAGTTGTAATTCATGCTTAGGTGAGTTAAATATAAAGTAGTAAGATAATTGGAGAGTTTTAAGGATCAGATAAGTTCAAATTGACTTATAATATTTAATCTGTATCAGCTAAATATATTTAGTGATGTTCCATGACATTATATAGATAACTAGCACATCAAACATATTGTGCCACTAAATGGATTATATAATAACTATATACGATGTATCAACTATATATTTAGTCTAAATATGTGAACTATACCTTTTCCATAGGCTACACTATGATTCTCGTATCACTATCATTATTCTATGAGGTATTAGGATTAAAGCATCATTATACTAAAATGATATTCATGATGTGGTATTGAAATAAAATATCAATATGGCATTATAAAGGAATATAATGAATCTGTATAAAAATGATTAAGGAATATGGAGTTATATGTCTTCACTACATTACGGTGAAAATATATTTGGTTAGGGATAAAATTTATGGTAAATTATTAAATTATTTAATCCCTTATCTTATAAAATATTTCTAAGGAATATTATGAATATGAAAGATATAATGGTTGTTAAAGCCATATGAATTCATTATCTAGAATTTAAGACGACTATTGATTTTATGGTATTTATGTGTTGTTGTTTTCTTGTCTATGATACATAATGAATATGAAAAATGGTGGATATATATATATATATGTATGTATGTATGTATGTATGTATGTATGTATGTATGTATGTATGTATGTATGTATGTATGTATGTATGTATGTATGTATGTATGTATGTATGTATACATACACACACACACACACACACACACACACACACACACACACATACAGATACATATACATATACACATATACACATATATATATATATATATGTATATATATATGTATATATGTATATATATATATATGTATATATATATATGTATATATGTATATATATATGTATATATGTATATGTATATGTATATATATATATATATATATATATATATATATATATATATATGACTTATGTTAACAATCCATTAACTATAGATATAATCATATGTCCCAATACACCCATATATATATATATATATATATATATATATATATATATATATATATATTGGGACATATGATTATATCTATAGTTAATGGATTGTTAACATAAGTCATAAATCTTTTGAGGGACCAAAAACTATAACAATATGAAAATAGTCTTCTAGAAATACAATGAGTCATTTAAATGAAAGATTATAATGATTTATGAGTTATTCGATTCTCTTCAAATATTATGATTTACTACTTGAAATTAAGTATTGTGTACATAAAAATGGTGAACTGTGCTATTATTATTTGTAATATATATTTAAATATACTTACAAATATTAGATTATATAGTTTAAACATGGGATTTTCCCAATTGGTATAAATTGTACTTATTTGATTTTTATTTAGGATTATGAGATATTTGATTCTCAAAATTGTAAAACTAGTTATTTCTAATTAAGTAGTTATTCTCATGAACAATGAGCTATGATATTGTGGGGTGTCAGAATGTATAAAAATTACAAAACTATAGTATAAATGTATATTATACTCAGGTGGTACAACTATATTTTTATGAATATTGCAAATGATATTGTTAAGACTCATTCATCCATTTGACATATTAAATGTATGAATTTTGGTTATTTCTATGTTTAGCATGCTTTAAGACTACTAGTAGAAAGTATTGTATTATATATTCTCATAGAAAATATAATATTTATCCTAATATATATTATATCTAGTTGGTATAATCTATACTTTTCATTTATTATTTATGTGATAAATAATATTGTGGAGATTCATTCATATATTTTATGGATTAAATGTATGAAATTTGATTATTCATTTATTTACTATGTTTTATACTTGATGTTATGAAATTATCTATATAAATCTATTGGTTATGTTTATGTTAAATAAATCTTATAGTGTTGGTACCAAGTAAGTAGTGAGATAGACTTCACTAGGTTATTAAAATAATTAATGTCAAATGAAGGTAATCTGATCAAGTGGTGTGTATAAAATTGATTGATCCTATAGATCTATAACTATTGAAAACTTTGGCCAAACTAATGTTTAAAAAAACATTGTCATTTCATGTTTATGATTTATATGTTTGTGTGATATCATGTTATAATAGATTTCTTATTGGTATGCTACATGTTATTAAAAATAATACAATACATGGGTATTATCTTGTCTCTCGAGATTACTGCACGATCATTATATATTCATCCATGAAGGGAGATCTATTCCATAATGGGGGGTTATGAGAGGGATTGATGGTCTATGGTTGGTGTGAAAAGTGTTTTGATGATGCCCTCCTTCTCTAGAATAATACTTCATTGGAGATGGCACTTCAGATTACCATAGATACTAAAGTTTAGGGAAATCATGATCCATAGATATTTGTATCTTGTATCTTGTACATTATATTTTATTTATTATTATTGAGACATTATCCTTGATAAGATTATTTATTTCCTTATATGTACTTTGGTAGTAGTGGTTGTACCATTGTACTAGCCATGGCTGGACATTTTTAATTACTTCTCATATTTGGTTATGATGTGCTTCATATGCTAATAGTGATTAGTTACTATTATAAGTTAAATGATTATTTGTATATAATGTACTTAGAGTGTTATATTTAGATCAATAATTTTATTCTCATGGCTAATTCTAATAGAAGAATATGTTGATTAAATTTTAAAAAATAAATTTTTCTAAGGCAAACTTAATGGGGTTGTTATAAGTGGTATCAGAGTTATGGCTCAAACTATAATTAGAATTTTGTCTTAAGCATGGGATATACTGAGAGTGAGGGAGGAATCAGTATATCATATATCTTATAAAACTTTCTTTTAACCAAATTTCACTTAATCAAACATTCAAGATATGCAATAAAACTCAAACAATAAACACCACACAAGATAGAGAGAGACACCATATATAACGTGGAAATTAAATGTGGGAAAAACCACGAAGAACAATATCAAGTATATGAATGAGCACAAACCCAAATAATATCTGCATGCCAAGCTTACAGGACCACCATACCCCTTTGTCGAGCACCACCATAGCTACTATTCATGAGCACAAACCCACAGGAGCACCACACCCCTTTGCCGAGCACCAACCCAGCTATTATTCATGAGCACCAACCCACAAGAGTACCAATCCCTTTACCAAGCACCAACCCCTTTGTGTATACCACACACCTATCTCTCAATGTTGCTATTTCAACAAATGATAGATCAATACAACATCTCTTTCCTCTCTCTCACCTTTGCTCTTCTAAGCTAGATATAACAAATACAAATCATATTCATCTTTCACAATTGATCTTCTAAGCTAGATATTATAATATCAAATCAACCTCTATCTCTCATATTTACAAATGGCTTCTCAAGCCTTTATTTATAGCTTTCTAAATGACCTTTGGCCTTCCCCCTTTGTGATCCTTCAATCCTCATGGAAAATGGTGCCAAACTTGCATGACCCTTCATATTCAAGCCTTTGAAATGTCATGTGGTGACCCTTCATGACCAAAAATGTCTTTCCATATTTTGTCCTCATCTTGGTGACTTTTCGTATTCCTTAAAGTGTCATTTCATGAGAAATTGTGCGCTTACTCTTTTTTCTTCACTTGGTGACTCTTGGTATTCCCCAAGATGACTCTTCATGGGAAAATGTGTCCCATCCTTCTTTTGTCTTTACCCTATGGCTCTTTGACTTCTCCATGGGCCCTTCTTTTGTCTCATATGCAACAAAAAATATATTCATTAATATTAAATAAATATTAACTCACATTAGCCAAGATAAACAACATTAAATGCAATGGGGCCTTTATCACCAATAATACTAGACCTTTGACATCAATGACAATATTTACAACAATCTCCCCCTTTGTCATTGATGGAAACCTCAATCCTGAAACTGCCACATCCTGTCACCTACACATACTGTCATCTAAAAACATATAGTAACTCCCCCTTACTATAGCAACCTATACCTTTTCCCTGTACCTATTTTTTACACCTGTACCTGTACTTGTTATTCTCCTCCTTTGACATCAATGGCAAAGGGCTTACCTAGAGCTAACACTTAGCTCCCCCTCACTTGATGCTAAACATCGATGGCAAGAAGTAATATAAATTACTCCCAACTCCTCTCACCGATCTTTGAATGTATCCTTTGATTGTGCCTTTGAGAAGATATCTGACAAAACATATACATTGTTACCTATCCTTTGAACATCTACAATCAACTCATTTGAATCTTTTCTTCTAATCTCAAAACCTTCTTTATGAAAATTTAATGTATATCCTTGATCACATATTTGACTAACACTCAACAAATTATGCTTAAGACCTTTTACATATAATACATTCTTAGTCTTAGTTCTACCATAATCTAAACTCAAAGTACCTTTTTTGGCTATCCTGGCTATGGTTTTATGTCTAAATCTCACTATACCACCATTGATCTTCTTTAGAGATATGAATTTACTTTTATCTCATGTCATATGACTCGAACATCCAATATCAATTAACCATGGCTGATCTTTACCTCTTACATGCAGGGCTGTCTGAACCATCATAGAATCTTCATGTTGTTTCTTCTACCATGAACATGTCTGAACCTTCTCCCTGATGAATGGAGCTTTGAGACTCTAATCCTTCTTCTTGATGAATGGAGCTTTGAAGCTCTGATCCTTCTTGACTGACTCGAACACACTTCTATAATACTGAGCTATGTGTCCAAATTTGTTGCACTTGTAGCTTACTATGGTCTCTTCATCAAAGCTTGATAGAGGAGCAAAAGAGTTGTGGCTTCTGCTTGACTCTACTTGAATTTCCTTCCACTTATTTCTAAAATTGTTAGCTCTTTTTCTACATTCAAATTTCTTGTGACCATATCCATTAAAATAAAAATAATACCCATAAAAATAATACCTATCTTTATATCTCTGACCTGATTGCCTTTTGTAGCTTTGTTCCTTCTAGCCTTCTATATTTGGAATGTCCTTTGTATTCTTCACTTCTCCCCTTTTTGTTTCCTCTTGTATAAGATCTTCATCATAGCTCTTTTTCTTTTCAAAACTGATCCCTATCTTATCTGAATATGCTTTTTGACTTTCCAATAACTTATTTAGCATGTCAGTGATATCTTCAAATTTTGAATCATTGACTACTTTATCATTGACTACTTTCTTAATATTTTCTTGTAAAGAGGCAATTTCAATAACATACCTTTGACATTCTTTTCTTACTATTTCCAACTGTGCTATGACATCTTCTTCATTCTTCTTGGCTTCTTCAAAGTGTGCTTGTAGATATTCAATCATTTCCTTTGACTCTTGTTCATTTTTCTCGATCTAGTGCTTTAATCTTTTATTCTTCTTCTGAACAACTTCTAACTCTTCTAAGGCACAAATGAGCTCTCCTTCCGTATTCAATTCAACTTCCTCCTCTTCTTCTTCTTGATCATCTTTATGTATGGCCATGAATATAATCTCTTCTTCTTCTGCACTGTCTTGGCTTGAGCTAGGACCCTTAGAATACATGCTCTTCTTCTCAAATCCCTTCTTAGAATTACATTTGAAATTATTCTTGTATGTAGGCTTTTCTTCTTCATCATCATTAACCTTATCTGGGCATCTAGCTAAAAAATGGCCAATATTTCCATAATTAAAACATTTAAAAGGTAATTTTCCTTGATATTTACCTGTTCCTCTTTTCGGCTTGTGAATGAAAAGTGCTCCATTGTCATCTTCATCATCACTGGAACTATCACTTGATTCTTGAATTTTAGCTTTCTCCTTCTTTGATGTCTTGAAAGCTGCTTCTCTCTTTGAGGGTTTATCTTGTTTTATCCACATCTCATATGCCGTGAAAATACCATTAAGCTCATCCATCTTTAGCTTGGCTAAATTCTTCATCTCCTCGATTGCCAAAACTTTTGCATCACATCTCATCGATAGAGATCTCAAAATCTTTTGCACCACCTTTGACTCATCCAATGTTTCTCCAAGACCTTGAATCTGATTTATGATTTGATCAACTCATAAAAGACAACTTGCTATATCTTCTTCTTCTTCTTCCATCTTCAAACTTTCAAACTACCTTATAAAAGTCTTCAGCTTAGCTTACTGAACCTTTCCATCACCTTTGTAAATATTCTCAAGTTTTACCCAAGTTTCATGAGCAAATTTACATTGCATAACTTTAACAAATTTAGATTCACATAAACCACATAAAATAGCATTTAAAGCTTTAGCATTACATTCACTTGCCTTCTTTTCTGCTGGAGTAATTGTAGATGTCTGTGGCTCTTCATATTCCTCCACCACTGCTTTCCATATGTCGAATCCAAGGGCCATCAAATAAACCTTCATTCTCATGCTCCAAAAAGCATAATTTGTCTCATCAAATAAAGGTGCCTTATTTGTAGAAAATCTTTCTTATGACCCAGCCATCGTGCTTTCTCGATTTACCTTCAAGCTATAAAACTTTTCAAAAAGGAACTTACTCTGATACCAATTGTTAAGCATGGGATATACTGAGAGGGGGGGTAAATCAATATATCATATATCTTATAAAACTTTCCTTTAACTAAATTTCACTTCATCAAATATTTAAGATATGCAATAAAACTCAAACAATAAACACCACACAAGATAGAGAGAGACACCAGATATAATGTGGAAACCTAATGTGGGAAAAACCATGGAGAACAATCTCAAGTATATGAATGACCACAAACCCAAACAATATTCACAAGCCAAGCTTGCAAGAACACCATACCCCTTTGCCTAGCACCACCCCAGCTACTATTCATGAGCACCAACCCACAGGACCACCACACCCCTTTGTCGAGCACCAACCCAGCTACTATTCATGAACTCCAACCCACAAGAGCACCAACCCCTTTGCCAAGCACCAACCCAACAATAATTTGTGAGCACCAACCCACACGAGCACCAACCCCTTTGTGTATACCACACACCTATCTCTCAATGTTGCTATCTCAACAAATGATAGATCAATACAACATCTCTTTCCTCTCTCTCACCTTTTCTCTTCTAAGCTAGATATAATAAATACAAATCATATTCATCTTTCACAATTGCTCTTCTAAGCTAGATATTATAATATCAAATCAACCTCTATCTCTCATATTTACAAATGGCTTCTCAAGCCTTTATTTATAGCTTTCCAAATGACCTTTGGCCTTCCCCCTTTGTGACCCTTGAATCCTCATGGAAAATGGCACCAAACTTGTATGACCCTTCATATTAAAGCCTTTGAAAAGTCATGTGGTGACCCTTCATGAAAAAAAACATCCTTCCATCTTTTGTCCTCATCTTGGTGACTTTTCACATTCCTTAAAGTGTCCCTTCATGAGAAATTGCACCCTTACTCTTTTGTCTTCACTTGGTGACTCTTGGTATTCCCCAAGATGAATCTTAATGGGAAAATGCATCCCATCCTTCTTTTGTCTTTACCCCGTGGTTCTTCGACTTCTCCATGGGCCCTTCTTTTGTCTCATATGCAACCAAAAATATATTCGTTAATATTAA
>JARHVA010005802.1:102500-105000 GCA_037957365.1 Torreya grandis
TAAAATTGAATTTTCATGTGGTGTAGAAAGGTAAGATGATAATAGGTAAGGGTTTCAATACCAACAAAGAGTAAGAAGACTTCAGAGAAGATGAGCTTATGGAGGTGATAGAGTATGGTTTCTAAATTATAATAGCTCTTATGTCTATTATAGATGTGGAGAAGAAGGGGATAGAGTGTTTGAGTGTCCAAACTATCAAGATCAAGAAAGGAGGCAACAAGATTACCCACGAGTAAATCTAGTTGAGGTTGAAATATAATAGTAGAATACTAAAGTTACACTAGCAGAGGTTGGAGAGAATCTCAAGATGAGAAGAACCATGATATCTCCAAGAAAGGAACAAGTGCAAAATAAATAAGGTGGTGATACATGGCTTTGATCAAATATTTTCTTAAATATGATGTACTTTAGGTGGAATGGTATACAAAGTGATTATTATTATGGTAGTTGTGAAAATATGGTTTCTAAAGAAATTATTGAGAAACTAAATTTGCAATGTGAAAATCATCCTACCCCTTATTGGATTTCATGGTTTAAGAAAGAGAATGGGGTTACAGTAGATAAAATGTTCTTAATCAATTTTTCTATAAGAAAAACTTATAATGATGAAATATAGTATGATTTTATTCTAATGGATGCATGTCATTTATTATTGGGGAGACCATGGCAATTTGATAGGAAAGTAGTTCATGATAGAGCAAAGAACACATACACTTTTTGGAAAAGTGTTACAAAGGTAGTTTTTTTTACCTCTTTAAGAGGAAGATAATATAGGCATGTTATGTAATAAAGTATTTATCCAATATATGATGGTAGCAGGTTATTTTTATGCACTAGTAGTAACAAATGAAGAAATAAAAATGGTGCCAATACTGATAGAAGTAGTAAGAGTGTTGAAAGAATATGTAAATTTTATGCCTGATGAGTTACCATATGGTTTACCATCGAAGAGAAATATTTATCATTGCATTGATTTAATTCCAATATCAACTCTACCCAATCAATTAGATTATAGGATGAGTCCAACAGAACATGCAAAATTAAGTAAACAGTTTATTGAATTGATAAGAAAGAAAGTGATAAGGGAGAGTATGATTCCATGTGTAATACCAACATTTCTAACTCCAAAAAAAGATGGAGGATGGAGAATGTGTGTGGATAGTAGAGAAATTAATAAAATTACAATAAAGTATAGGTTTCCTATACCTCATTGATATGATATGATGGATGACCTTTTCAGAGAAAAATATTTTACCAAAATTGATATAAGGAGTCTATATTATCATATTTGAATTCATGAAGGATATGAGTGGAAAACTACATTTAAGACTAGGGATGGCTTATATGAATGGATGTCAATGCCATTCGGATCATCTAATGCACCTATCACATTTATGAGGGTGATGAATATAGTGCTAAGAGAATATATTGATAAGTTTTTGGTTGTTTATATTGATGGTATTTTAATATTTATTAGGACTATATAAGAACACTTATAACATTTGAAAATAGTAATGGATTTTTTAAGAAAAGAGAAATTGAATGCAAATTGGAAGAAGTCCAGGTTTATGTAGAATAGTTTGGTATTTTTGGGATTGTAGTTTTAGTAGATGGTATGAAAATGGATGAAAAAAATATAAAGGTAATTGTTGAGTGGCATATTCCAAAAAGCATTACATAAGTAAGAAGTTTCCATGATTTAACATTTTTTTACAAATAAATTATTAAAAAATTTAGTACTATTGTGCCACCAATAATAGATTGCATGAGAGGGAAGGAATTTGCATGGACTAGAGTAGCCATAGAAATCTTTGAAAATTTTAAGAAGAAGATTATAGAAAGGCCAATTTTAGTATTACTATATTTTAACAAAGTGTTTGAGGTTGATTGTGATACTTCATTTATGGGAATTGGTGTTGTGTTGAGTCAAGAAGGAAATCCAATAGCATATTTTAGTGAGAAATTGAATGAGGTGAGAACAAAGTATTATACTTATGATGTTGAAATTTATGTAATTGTACAAGAATTAAGACATTGGAGGGATCATCTAATTCCTAAGGAGTTTATACTCTTTACAGATCATGAGGCTTTGAAGTATGTGAATACACAAAATAAGTTGAATAGTAGGCATGAAAAGTGGGTTTATTTATTTTAAGGGTAGACTTTTATGTTGAAAAATAAATTTGGAAAATAGAATTAGGTAACTGATTCATTGAGAAAGAGGGTAGTATTAATAACTACAATGGTGAGTGAAGTAGTTGGATTTGAAGCTATCAAAGAATTATATGATATTGATCCATATTTTATCAAGGTCATTGAGCAATGTAGGAATCCATTAATAGGTGGGATAGATGATGCTCATAATGAGTATCTTATCAAATCAGGTTACCTCTTCAAAGGGAAATAGTTATGCATTCCAATTGGTCTCTATGAGACAATATAATAAGAGAATTACATAGTGGTGGTTTGACTAGACATTTTGGTAAGATGAAGATAATAG
>JARHVA010005802.1:115000-125000 GCA_037957365.1 Torreya grandis
CAATCATTGCATTTCTTGTCTTTATCCTATGAGCATGAAGTTAAAAAAGAATCATCAAACTTAGTCTCATAAATGATAGGTCCATATGTATGTGTGTGTGTCTAAGACACACACACATTTATATAGATACATATACACACACATGTATAGAAATAAATATATACATATGTACATATATACATATGTACATATATACATATGTACATATATACATATGTACATATATACATATGTACATATATACATATGTACATATATACATATGTACATATATATATATATATATATATATATATATATATATATATATATATATATATATATATATATATATATGTATGTATGTATGTATGTATGTATACACACACACACACACACACACACACACATGTGTGTGTGTGTGTGTGTGTGTGTGTGTGTTTTTTTCTATATATATATATATAAATATATATATATATATATATATATATATATACACACACACACACACACACACACACACACACACATATATGTATATACATATATACATATTTATATATGTATTTAAACACACACACACACACACAAGTATATAAATGTGTGTGTGTGTGTATTCAAAATTTCATTAGTGGAGTAAATAGATGTTTTTAATAACACATCAAATTATCCTATGCATTTAAATCCATCATAATTGATCTTAATTCAATTAATCATTATATATAAACTTCCAGAAAACAAACTTGAATGCATTCTAAGAAGAAATGTTACCATATTTGTGAAGAATATTTAAAAAACTTAAATATTAAGAAATATTAAATTAAAATTATAAATATGTCTTAAATCCACCATATTTTTTTATATACTTATGTATTTATATGTTATACATGCATAACAACTATGGGATTATATTTATAGGACATCATTTTATTTATATTCTATGAACTTCAAAACACAACATAATGTTGAAATTACTTTATTTCATTATATGTACTCATTTTTTAAAGTATTAAAATAAAATGAATAAAATTTATAACATTTTTTCACATATTATGTTTTTTCTCACTATATCATAGTTTATAAATACTTTAATTGAATTTATATGTCATTTATGAAGCTATTGGTCACTTCAAATTAATTTTTAATATATTATTTCCTTTGATCTAAATACAAGTGTGTCTGACACTAATTTTTTTCCCTTTTTGTATTTGTTTTCTCAACTTTATATGTTAAAAAAACAACCATAACCAATTATCCTACCAACATAGAAATCTATTGGAACAAACCTTTCCTTTTGTACCATAATAACAATCCATATTAGGATTTCGAGAATGAATATGTCCACCTAATAAAAAACTCATTATTTTTGCCATATTTATATATAATCATTTATTTGAACTTATCTTAATTTATGTTGAATGTCAAAATATTAAAATTTATGAGCATATTTATTCAATGATTTATTTATTTCCATTTTTTAATGAGATAACATAACGTAAAAGAAAAGGAATATGCATTCTTTGCATCTTATGGAATAGAAAAGAATAGGCGTGAAAAAACATAATTAAGGCTAGTATATATGATGAATAAAAGACCTATGGACCCTTTTAATGTCACTTGCATCAAACATAAAGTTTGTTAGTAAATAATTTTGATAACAACCCAAGGATTAACCCATCTCATAGTGGTTGCATGCACAATCTTATGTCTTTGTGTGCATAGATATAAAAAAGGGCATTCATTTTACCACAATATGATAAAAATAAATGTTTTGATATATGAAATCAAAAATAACTATTAAAAAATAGCATTACCACTGATGGAAAAACATAATAAATGTCATTTTAAATAGTACCCTCGATGTCAACTAGAAAATATAATAAGTGTTATTAATTAAAATTATTAAAATCTAAACAATACACTATTCTTTTGGTTAATCACTTACAATAAACTAATATATTTATCCTACTCTTCTCAAATATTTTTTGTATGATACAAAACATCTCACAAGATCTAAGAAACCTAAGCATTGAATATGATCTATCATATTACCAATAACATTTTGTCCTAAATCATGTTTATAACTATTTCATGTTGGTCCTAATTTCAATCAATAAAATGCAATACTTTGAAGATCATGGAAATAATTAATGGGAAAACCATTCATTAATACTTTTGATTATCCAAAATTTTAGCAAGATAGCGTAATGATCACAATTTAAAAGGATAAATATTCATGTCATAAGAATACAAAGTAGGGCATATTATAACAAACACATCTAATGTAGTTATGATTGATATGCATCATACAAAACATACGATAAAATATAATGGATAAAATGTCTCTACACAATGGTTCCTATTCTTATTTTTGATTTATCATAAAATGAACCATATGGACATACCATTCACGTCATAACTCAATCGGAAATTTATTCTAATCAAGTTATTGGTTATCTACTTGAAATTTCCTTTTCACTTTAACTCATTGCTAATCATTTTATCCCTTATCAAATCATTCTTTTATCCCTTGGGTTTTCCTTCAATTTTGGTACTTTCCTTCTTGCTTTTAAAACTGATTTGTGAAATCTAAAAAAAAAATATCATAGAGTGCTTTCAATACTTTTTTGTCTATGACACTCCACTTTCTTATTATTATATACCTATCATGCTATGGTTTCTATTATACCAACATAATCAAATATTATTACTATGATGCATTTAAGATCATGCACATTCTTATATATCATAATCATTTGTGCTAAATTTATATGACTCATTTGCACATACATAGATGCATCTTGTGTACTCTCCTTCTTGTCACACAAATGGTTCAAAACCTTGTTTAGGATTTTTAAAATCCTTAAATTTTATTTATTTTTAAAATATTGATTCTTATCATGTATAAAAAAAATTCAATTTCAAATATTTTAAAAATTTATAATTAAATTTTAGATATTAAAAATTCAAAAAAAATCAATAACTTCAAAATTATTCCAAATTTTTCAAAAATCAAGACCTAGATTAATTTTCCAAATGTTAGTTTATTTATTTAGACATATTATTTATTTTATGTTATGAGATATGATTATTAAATTTTCAATACACTAATTTTCATGAGGTATGAGAGTGTGGTATAGGACATACTTTTACATGGCTCTTTAATGTCAAGCTTCCCTTTTTAGTCAATAAACTTTCTATGTTGGCGACATCTCTTTATTCTCTATGGATTTTTTAACATGATTTTATCCACAAACTCTCTACCATGTTGAGATATATATCATAAATTTTTGTTAAACATTTATACTTAAAATTTATTTTACATGATTTTTTTATTTTTTAACAATGACATTGATGCATATAGTTGAGGTATATTACTATCATTTTATCTATGCCTCTTTTTGTACTCTTACTTTACTACATGATAATTTAGAATATTTTTACTTATTATGTGTGGCCCTTGGCCTTGTGTGTGTACTATATACATGTTATTGGTATAACATCATCATGAAATTTTAGTGTCGCCCTTAGACTTGTGTGTTTATGTGGCCTTTTTGCCTTATGTGTGACACAAATAAAAGAATTAACAATGACTACTTTCCTAAACTATAGTCTTCGCATGTTAAGTTATCAAATTAAAATATGTTTCAAACCCACAAAATAATTAATTAAAAATACTGCATTACTAATAACCAACACACTAAATCATTAGTAAAAATTGTTTAGCCTTTCTACGATAAAAATAGAGATAAAAAACTTTCATGACAAACATAATTAAATAAATACATTTTTCATTCATTAAATAACCAAACTCTAGTTTATCCATTTAAAGCTATAAAAACTACATGTACATTATCATATTAATTTAATAAAAACATTGTATTCTCAATGACCAATTAACCAAATCATACCCATAAATTGTTTCAATATTAATGGCTTTGGTCTTCAAAAACCTATGATTTTTTCCATGTGGGTAAATAAAAACATGTTTTTTCCAAATTCTCTATAGAGATAATTAATAAAAATAGATGTTTCACTTGTGCATAACTTTGATAACAATGTAAAATCATAATAAATATCATCAGTTATTTAAAATGAGATATCCACCTTCCTTGTCTACTAGTTGGTCATCAATGTAGCAATGTATACCCATTATCTATTATAAGATCAGGCCTTTGTTTTCATGTTTAAAAAGGAAAATTAATTTTAAACTTGTGTTCATAGATGATGAAATCATATATAGATTATATTTATTAGGCATATCATTAATGAAATTATTATGTTCATTTAATGACACAATAAATGAAATTACGCATACTTACATATTAATTAAAATAAAACAACTAAATAGTATTTTTATAGAATGTAATAGATATATTTACATATATAAGACATTCCATTTTGATACATGTGGTCATAGAAAAATGTACATGTGAAATTGATTCAAAATAATAAACCACTCCATCTTCCATATATATCACTTGTTTCTCAAAAGGTCAAGCCTTAAAATGTGGTTACAAAATGTGTGTTGTGCACCAATTAATATGGAAGTGTGATTATAATTCTAAGAATCCTTTAACCATTCACAAAGATATATTTAAAATAATCTAATTATTCAATGTTGTCAAACAACTAAAAACTATAAAAATTGACATACTACAAAAAATAAAGGTACACTAAATTATTATTTTTATTCAAATCACAACTCTTACTTATTAATTATATTTAAGGGTTTAGAAAGAATAAAATTCTAACCTTACAAACTTACAAAATTCTATATAATACTATGTGATGAATACACATACTGATTGAAAAATAACTATTTTAGTGATTATCTGAAACCAAATTGAGAAAAGGAAAATATGCTTTCCAAATTCACCAAGAGACATTAATTTGAGATTTATCCACCTCAAAATTAATAAATTCTTAGTCTATGATGTTTATGTGTCAAACTATCTAAACAACATAATGTTTTAAACCTAAAAATTGCTTATAATTAAATCCTAAAAAGAGCCATAACTGATTCACGTAAGTCTAATTTTAAGAATATAATTATTTATGTTATTCAAAATAAATATATATTTATTATTCATGGTAAATTATTTTATGTCCCACAACCTAAAACATCATAGAAAAACATATTACAATGAAATTTATTTAGGAATGCTTCTCCTAATGGAAAACATGAAAAAAAGTGGAAGCTAACAAAACCAACCAAAACAACCACAAGTGATTTTTCTAGTTTGCACCAACCCATATCACAACAATTAGGGCATGTAATCCCTCATGGTAAAGCAACACTTAAGCCATAGCAAGGAAGTAGCTGAAACATAACAAACAACCACTAAATAATAGTAATCAAGTTATCCAAAACACAATAGGAAAAGAAAACCCCATTGGGACTAGTAAACTACTACTTTAAAATTATTCTATACCCAGTGATATCCTAATAAGATCTAGCATTAATTTTTTATGAGATTTTTTGGTACTTCCACTCTTCTTCCTATACACCATAGTGAACCCTTCTTGCCATCTATTACAAAATCTAGCAAGAAAGAACTAACCATCTCAATTTGACAAACCTCCTTATATATACTTTTTACTCAATCTTTAGAAGGTGAGAATGTAGCTTTAGGAGGGGAGATTTGGATAGTTATGTCTTATAATACAACATCTTATACTATTGCAGCTTCATGTTTTACTAATTTTGAGTCATCTTCAATGGATTCTTCATTTACCACAAATAGATGACTCAAAAGTGACTTTGTCCACCAAGTTTAATATTTCTTACTTTTTGAGTTGCTAAAAGATTTGGTTAAATGGACCATCTTGTAACAATTATGGTAATATAAATGTAATCCCTAATCATCAATGGGTTAGGTTGAAAAATGGTTAATAATGTTCAACTTGATTTTATTAGGTAGTTATTTAAAGGAGTCAATATTCACTATGATTATAGTGTAGGTAGTATGAAAAATTGGGAATAGGCAGGATCAACATAAACTAGCATCAAACATAAATTTTATTAGTAGAATTCTTTTGACAACAACCCAGGGATTAACCCATCTCATAGTGGTTGCAGGTAAAATATTACGTCTATATGTGCATAGCTATAAAAAGGGCATTCATTTTACCAAAATATGCTAAACATAAATGTTTTGATATGTGAAATCAAAAATAGCTATTGACAAATATCCTTACCACCAATGCAAAAACATAATAAATGACATCTTTCATAGTACCCTTGATGTCGACTAGAAAATATAATGAGTGATATTAATTATAATTATTGAAATTTAAACAATGAATTATTTATTTTCTTACTCGCTTACAATAAAATATACATACATACATACATACATACATACGTATATATATATATATATATATATATATATATCCTACTCTTCTCAAATATTTTTGGCTTGATACAAAACATCTAACAAGAGCTAAGAAACCAAATCATTGAATACGATCTATCATATTATCGATAACATTGTATCCTAAATCATGTTTATAGCTATTTCATGTTGGTTCTAATTTCAAGCAATAAAATGTAATACTTTGAAGATCATGGAAATAATTAATGGAAACAACACTTAGTATTACTTATGATTAGATAAAATTTTAACTAGATATTTTAATGATCACAATTTAAAAGGATAAATGTTTATGTCATAAGAATATAAAGTACGGCATATTCTAACAAACACATCTAATGTAGTTATGATTGATATGCATCATATAATACATATGATAAACTATAATGGATCACATGTCTCTACACATTTTTATCCTATTCTTATTGGTGATATATCATAAAATTAAGCATATAGACATACCATTCATGTCATAACTCGATGGGAATTTTATTCTAATTAAGTCATTGGTTATCTACTTGAACTTTCCTTTTCACTTTATCTCATTTCTAATCATTCTATCCCTTATCCAATAATTATTTTATCCCTTGGGGTTTACTTCAATTTTTGTACTTTCACTCTTGGTTTTAAAACTGATTTGACAAATATAAAAAATATATCTTAGACTGCTTTCAATACTTTTTTGTCTATGACAATCCAGTTTCTTATTATTATATACCTATCATGTTATGATTTCTATTACACCAACATAATCAAATCTTGATACTTTTACATAAGTAAATTTTATATTTTACCCATTTAATATCATGTACATTCTTATCTATCTTAATCATTTGGGCTAACTTTCTATGGTTCATTTGCACGTACATTAGATGCATCTTATGTGATCAACTTCTTGTCACACTAATGGTTCAACACTTTATTGAGGATGGTTGAACACCTTGTTGAGGATTGTTCAGATCCTTAAATGTTATTTATTTTTTAAAAAATTTCAAATATTTTAACAATTTAAAATTAAATTTTAGATATGAAAAATTCAAAAATCAAGACGTAAATTAATTTTCCAAAAGTTCCTAGTTTACTTATTTAGACGTGTTATTTATTTTATGTTATTCGATATGATGATTAAATTTTCAATACAATAATTTTGATGAGGTATGAGAGTGTGGTATATGACATACTTTTACATGGTTCTTTAATGCTAAGCTTCCCTTTTTAGTCAATAAACAATCTAAGTTGGGGACACCTCTTCATTCTCTATGAATTTTTTAACATGTTGTTTCTATCAAAAAATTCTCTACCATGTTGAGATATATATCATATTTTTCTAAAAACACTCATACTTAAAATTATGCTACATGAATTTGTTATTTTTTAATAATGAAATTGATGTATATAGCTGTGGTATATTACTACCATTTTCTCTACACTTATTTTTGTACTCTTACTTTACTACATGATAATTTAAGACATTTTTACTTATTGTGTGTAGCCCTTGGCCTTGTGTGTGTAATATATACATGTTATTAGTATAAAATCCTCATGAAATTAGAGTGTGGCCTTTATAATTATGTTTTTTTGTGGTATTCACATGTTCATTTTATGTTTTTTTTAACCTTATGTGTGACATATTATACCAATTGTGTGACATTATATGGCATTTTTTGTTTTTTCATTGCTTTTCATCATATGATTCATATCATGAATTATTTATATGTTGAATTATTTTTTTATAATGAAATGATATATTTAATGCTATGATACAATTCAATTTAAATTTTTATATGATAATCCATGACTAAATATTTCACATATTTTATAATTATATTTTGAGATTATTGACTTCTAGGCTACTTCCCTCATCTTAAAATTGGGAATCACAATGGGATTGTCTTGACAATTCAAGTCCTCATCATGCATTTTCATATTTTTGGCATTTTATAGTTCCTAGAACTAAAACTTGATTAATATTTCTCAAATTATATGGGGAAGTGACATGTATGCAAAATCATATATATAGTTAGAAGTTTACAAATAATTAGAAGTTCAAGTGGAATTAAATATAGTAAAGATACAGTGGTGGGAATGACACTATTTCATATTAATGTTTCTATATAACAATTATAAAAGTGTCAAAGTTATAAATATATATTCATAATATAGATATTTCTAAGATGGTGTGATTCATCTTCATTTTTTATGTGGGCTAGGTTAGATTCTAGTGACATTTAATTTCTATGGTTTCACTTTATTTAATTTATGTTCTAGCTTCTTAGATGGATTATGTTTGAGGGGATTGAAGAAAGAGTGGATTTTATCCTAGGATATCAAGTCACTGATGTTTTCTAAGTACTAATCCTAGTTCAATGTTTGAACTATATTTAGGTGATGGGTTTTTCCTACTTTTTGGGAGTGGTTAAATGCTTTTTCTTACTTCTTACACTTTTATATTACATGGGGATATGAAGCTTATATGATTTGATTCTTTGGTATACTCTCAAGTGTAACTATCTTGATGTATTTGTGGTTGTCTTTCCTTTTGGTTCTGTCTTTGTCTTGTTATACTCTTTGGATGATTATTATGATAGAACCAATTAGATTAATTGACACTCACAAACTTTGTTTACATAACAGAGAAATGTCATAGTACAAGGTCTTGTAAGACCAATAATTTGAGGATAGTGCAACATGGGAGGATGATGATGAGCTATATAGGTAATTTTGACATTTATTTTCACATTTGAGTGTCATCTAAGATGATGACTAGATTTATAGAGAAGGATGTTACATTTATATTTCTCGTTAAGAAAACTTACTTGATTATCCATTGATTTTCTATATTTAATAATTTGATCTGATGATTCTAAGTTGTAAGTAATATATTATTATGAGATAGTAGTATGTTGCTTTGGTTTCATGATTTCCTTGCTATGATTTATTTTTAGTGTATATGATTTAGTTTGTGATCATGTTGACGTGTTATTCAATAGTATTCTATGATATACATGACACGATGTTATATAGTAACTATCTATTTTTCATGAGTTAGATGCAAGGAATATTCATCCCTGAAAGCATGAGGTAGGGAGAGCATCATCAGAAAGGGTGATATAGATGGAAATTATTGGTGCTGATAGAGAAATGGCTAGAACCTTACACATATCAGATTAGCCACATGTGAGATGCATGGCTTGAATTGTTAATTTTGGTGTATTTTTATTATTGTTCCATTTAGATGATTTTTTATGCATGTTTGTTTTGTATTAGCTTAGTTTATGGATTATTTGGAATTAATATAATGTGATTGCATGTGGTACTATGTATGTAAGTCATGTTATTATGACATAAATCTATAATATTAAGCCAAGTATCAATGTAGCAATCATGTTCATGATTGGTTAAATAGACAGATTAAAGGAATATAACTAACTCTATATTAATCATATTATCTTCAAGTCATGAAAACTATTTATTACACTAAGTTATTAGCAAATGAAGTAATTTTTTTATAATTACCAATTGCATTATTTTGTTTTAAAATTAGAAAGTTATATTGCAATAGATTATTTTTATAAAAATGAAAAAAAATCATTTTGGCCATAGATTATGTTAAATATCATTTACTTAGGAAAATATATAAT
>JARHVA010005802.1:130000-145000 GCA_037957365.1 Torreya grandis
AAAAATTGTTTCTAGAATTGAATAATTATAATTGTATTTTAAGTCCTTTATATCACTTACATATAGTATCAGACCCAAACATAATAGTAATAAAATAAGAATCTTAGTCATCTTAATTTTTTCCTTAAATATTTTAGTGTAATTCAATATTTTCTTGTACCATTATTATATTCTTAGTTTAGACATATCTAAGACGTTCTAAAAATTTAAACATTCTATCTTGTTTATGGACAAATCTAAAATAAGGTAAAACAACTTTACAACTAAAATGTGAAAGAGTTCATGTTCACAACTAAATAAATGTCTTAATTAAGGTTTTTCACCAAATTTAAAATACCAATGTATTATTTTTACCTGACATAAACCCATGGAATGTTTAAGGAGATCCCAAATTTTATAAAAATATGAAAATGATAAGATATGGCTCTAGAAAACAAAAAATACATCCCTACGAACCTGTACGTAATTTTTTTATAAGAAGAAATAAATTTCCTAGGTTTAATATGTATTGGTTATGAATAGAAAATTTTGAAAACCCCACGTAGTCATTCAAATATTAAAAATGTGAACCTAATATGTCCTATTACTTTGTTAAATGTACATGTTGGATAATTGTGAAATAATTGATCATCACATGTATTATCTGAAACTAAAGCTATTTAATTTAAGAAAATAGAAAAGGAAATTAATAGAGGTTTATTTTAAAATATCCAATTATTTAATTACATTAAATAATTAAATACTATAAAAAGAGTGGAAACTCAGCCAATTATTTATGTTATTCAAATGACATATCCTTTCTTGATCTAATGTTAACCTCAACTAGAGCATGTCCTTCTCTTAAACCATAAAATAGATCTAAAAAATTAATTATTTTGAGATAAAAAATCAAAGTCACTCTTGGCGTAATATCAAACTTGTAAGCATAGATGATGATTTCATGTAGAGATTCTATCTTTCAATATATTGTTATTGCCTCCACTAGTATAGGTTAATAACACATCAAGAAAACCTCTGCATATTTATATACACATTAAAACCCAACATAAAAAATATTAATGGCATCTAATGTATCAAAATAAATACTTGTACCAGAGGCTTATCATTATGGAAAAGGGTACTTGCACCATTGGTTCAATTCACTAACCATTGACCCTTTGTTATATGTTCGCTAGTCATTGGCAATCCCATTAATACCTGTTAGTGCCCATCTACCATGCATCATATGCTTGAAAATACAATCATATTTATCTTCCAACATCCATTATAAATCGTTGATCAAGTAAAAAACATGAAAATTAATCTGATAGGTGAATGCCTATCGATGTAAATTTGACACATTTTAAAATTATATGTTAACAATGTTCCTACATTAAGAATCATGCATTTTATTGCTTTGAGCTCTATATGAAGTCCTAAAAACATTATTAAAAAAAAAAAAAAAACTAGTTTTTATAAGTTTTTAAAGTTCTTTCAATGATATATTTAATAAAAAATTAAACGATAATTGTTAGACAATAACATAAACTCTATTTTTATTTAATTTAAATGGTATCATTCAAACTAAGTCACTCAGTATGATTTCCAAAATGTATTATTCAAACACATTATATTACTTTTAAATATTGTTATTCTAATGTGGAAAGGATAATGACATTACTTTCAACTAAATTTACTAAGGCATGGGTCCCACATTAGGGGTTATTACATCTCAAAAATTGTTAAACTAGCATCGCATTGGTATAAAATAAGCTAGAGGATAGTTAAACATAGCTCATATGTACTTTAGTATAATAATAAAGTACTCTAATTTATGATTTTGTTTTCCAAGTGTATTCATTTCATTTATGGGATTAAAAACTTGGCACAACATAAAAAGTATAGGTATTGTAGTCTAAGTGGCACTAGTAATAGGTTTATAATGAGTCATTCTTTCTATGTGTACATTTTAATATGTGACTCCGAAGAACATTTAATTTTAATATTTATTTTTTAAAAAAACCTCTAAAATCATCTTAGATAGAATTCATACTATTAATATATTTTATTTCAATGTACTAGCTCACAATAGTATAACTTTTTGGGTGTCTCAAAAACTCAACATGTCTACCTCATGAAATAACTTAGATGTACAAAAATTTAAGTTATCAAAAAAAAAAATTATATAAATTTCAAAGGTGCTAATAGAATCTTAAATTATATATAATAATAAAAGTTTATTTTGTTTAATATCATTGTGTATTAAGGATGTTACATTATTTGCATTTAAAATTTCATTCACAAAAAAATAAGCTAAATAAATTTTTTCATACACTTAAACAACTAATTCATTATAAGAAATAATAATTTAATTTTTAAGAAAGGAACATTATCCAAATGTATCATTCAATTGGATGAAAAAAATATTCAAATTACATTATAGATTCACCAACAATAAATTATCATTGAAACTAGAAATGTGAACTAGAAAAAGCCTATCATAAATCCCCTATAACACATAAATTTGATATTTTTATTTTGAAATACTCAAATTTGAATTTATAGATTTTTAGTAGTTGTTAAAGTAGTAAGTTGTGTTCATACATGATCCATCATCATATAAAAGGTAAATCACAAAGTGTAGAGCCAAAAAATAAGTGACGACAATAATTTAGCAAATGCATCTAGACATTACAATATGAAGCAAAAAAGTTTTTCTTATAACTATCTTACATAAGTTCCATAGCTAGATAGAAGCCTAGAACACCTATTCTAACAATTTATACAATATTATTTTAATATTATAATATTATCTTGTTAATAATAATATTCTAATATTATACTAACATCTTATTATCCTATTAATAATATAATATATTGTACAACTACACTATAGTATAACATATATACTAATATTTTAATATATAATATATATTTCAATATATATTATAATATTAATATATACTAAAATATTAAATATAGATTACATAAAGTATTATAATAATAATAATTATAATAATAATAATAATTATTATTATTATTATTATTATTATTATTATTATTATTATTATTATTATTATTATTATTATTATTATTATTATTATTATTATTATTATTATAAGAATACCTTTATTATAATGATATTTATAATTAATATTTATCAAATGTTAAGTTTGCCAACAAATAAGGTGATCTCCCTCGGTAGCATACAAGTATAGAAAAACAATAACAAAATGGCATATACACATTCCAATCTATTTTTTATTATTACATGTGGCATGTGATTGGATAGGTGGCTAAGAAAGGCTAGTGAATGTAGAGGGAGGTCATAGATTTGAATTTTTTTTATGTTTTTGAATGGAATACACTATAAAATTGAACATAAAATAATTGCATAGAGTTTATGCACCAGATATGAACATATTAATCAAACCAATATTTTTATCTCCTTAAGATTTTGGTTTGATATTCATCCTACTTTTCCATCTTTCAATCAAATTTTTAGCCTAATAACATTTTCAACTCATTTTTAGCTATTTATTAGTGTTGTTGAAAACAATCTATTTGATTCTTATATTTATCCTTTTTCAACTAAGAAAAAATTAGTTACTTGACATAATTTAAACAAAGTCAATTGGAGTATTGTTTTCATGTTTTATCTCATATACTTTTATAATGAATAAAGTTTGATTCTATTTAGCTATTAAATTTAGGGTTTGAACCATTGACCTATACTCCAGTGATTCTTAATCTAATTTTTGATAAATAATTAGTTTCTACATGTTCCTAAATGAACTATTTTTTCCTTCACTTTAAGAATACCTACCAATAATGAAATCAAAAATTAATATAGATAATTCCAACTGAATCATAAAATTATTAATCAAGAAAGTTATTTGAAAACCATTTCAAAACTAGATATACATGTAAAGAATGACTTTTCTAAACACAAAAATATTTACTTTTTGAACAATTTTGCAAACAAATTGAAAAATAATAAGTTGCCTTCAATTGACGTCATCCTAAGTAGGCTCGATGTCATGATCTTCACATAAATGAGACTAAATGTAATGGAAAGAAGAGCACCCCACTAACATTAAAATCATAATTAATAGAACCTACACAAACCTCATAGCAAAGAATATTCATTTCATTTATTTTCCCATCCCTTATCACCTTTTATACCAAGCTTTCCATGGCACCCCTTTTAATCATGGTGTGTTCTGAAAGGAAGGAATTTAGGCAAAAAATATCATTCCATAATATAGGTAGATGAGCTATAACCATGTTGAGAAAGGAAATTTAACATAAATGCATGCTGGAAAACATGGTCTTATGGTGATGTGGAGGTATGGTTTATTTACCATCCTATTTCAAAGTGTTTGGCCTTTCATGAAGAAGCATTGGAAAGTGGACTTATGCCCCTAAGCATAAACCTCAACCTTGGTAGGATACACCCAACTTGCCTACTATGGAAATATTTCCCATGGAACACAACTTATAGAGGAAGATAGAATAGTAATTTACTTGTAGCCTAGTATCAGGGTTAGAATTGTAAAAAATATCATTCTTTTTTCTTGTCCCTTGTAAGATGAGTCTATTTACCTACACCTTGGTTTTAGTATTTGAATGATTAAAAAATAATATTCATTTTACTTGTCTCTAATGAGATGAATCTATGGGTATAAGCCTTCAGCTAATAAGTAAAATAATTTTATAAATAGGTAATAGGAAATGATTTACCAATTCGAAAAAGCAATTAGGAGAATAATTTTTTTATACCAATTTAAAATTTACAATATTTTCTTCTATAATTTGGATCGTATATGTTTGGTTGACATAGCATATGACCTTATTCACATATGGGATTTATTATTATTGTGGGGCCTACAATAAGAAATATAGTTAATGAAAGAAATGTTTAAAAAAATGTAAAATACAGAAAATCATTGATGTGTCACTTTGGGTCCCAAAAGCACATCTTTGGATCTTGATCATCATGTGTATGAAACTTCATAATTATGAAATCCTAGTTGAAATCCACACATGTAGAGCTCATGAATATATGCTGGTAGTATGATAAACTTGTTCATACTCTGTATCACATTGATGCCACATCAGAACTTATGGAAGATATCATCTCTGAGAATGAAGATCCATTGTTGTTGTGGGGCCTACAATGGGAAATATAAATTTATTATTTTGATTAAGTTGATCCATCACTATTTTTTGATGTGCCATGAAAAAATTCAATACCTTATATTTGATTAAATCAATTAGGTCGACCAATTTTGTTGATCCATTGATCTAACAAATAACATGATTCATTTAAAAATAGAATTTGTTTACTTTCTTAATGTTAGGAATTAGCTTATACATTTTGTATTTACTGAGAGGTAAATAGTAATAGGTTATTTGGTAGTAATATTATTATGAATATAGGTTTGAAAATAGTATTGTTGAGATTTATTATTCTAGGTTATAATAATATATCATATATAGAGTTTATATTATCAGAGAGATTTTGGGGAAATAAATTAAAAAAGAGAATATAGGAATGAGGTTCCTATAAATATGTAACTTTTATATTATTTTATATTCACATAGTATGAAATGATATAACAAAATATGATTATTATTATTACTATAATTAAAATTTTCTATGTGCATTCATATTTGTGTTCAAATCTTTGAGTTCACAATAGTGGTATCATAGCAGTGTGTGATCCTTTGTATAATGGAGTTATAAAATATGTCAAGGGGCAGCCATACTTCTCATGTAGCCCAGTGGATGATAGTATTTTATGAAAAGTGAGAATATTAGATAAATAGAATTAATACAAACTAGTATATTTTAGATTTTTATCTTACTATGTTTGGCACAAGAATATAAAGGGTGACAACTTGCATCCTCATTCAAGACTAGAGAAGAAATGTGAGAATTTTATGCACTAGTGATCTATGTGTCATTCTTATAGATTCACATGTAAATCTAAAATAACTACTATCATCTTACATGGATAATGCCTATAATGTTTAAATATTTTAATAATTTTATATCAGACCTACTTGCATAAATATCGTTCTAGTTTTTGTATGCTATACCAGCATAAGTGTGGATGTAGATAATGAGGCATAGTATAATATGTCAGTACATGTGTTCTTTGTATCTCAGTCAAAATTATATTGGTACAACATAATATATTATATATATGTTTATATAATTTTTCCATCTTACACAACACTATGTCATAGTTGGGCTATGATAAATGCATGATCTTCATTAGTTTTATGGCTTAGTTTATTTTGCTCAAGCCATATAATTTATGATCATTATTAGTAGATCCTTCGATACATAAATGTCTCCATTCACCATCATGTCATGTCACTAATATTTTCCTAAGCATGATCTACTCATATTCATACACCAATAGATCTTTAATATTTTTGGATTGACAAAGATCTCTCTTCAACATCAGCAGAAAAACTTGTTCATGTTTCTTATTATATATGTGTTGATTTACTATTCCAAGATTCCACCATGGAATATGTTTGATATGTCAACATTAAAATTTCATATTTTGTTTGATATAATTTATTTAGTTTATGCCAACTATATCTATGCTATGTACATCTCATGACCCATGTACCATGCAAGATTGATAGGTTCCATCTTAGTCATTATTATTTTATGGTCAAAGATGCATTTAAGAGTCTTTCAGTTTTGAGGAAAGGCAACTGGACAGGTCATTTTAATTGTATTTTATTATATACTATATTCAAATTTAGTCTTTTAGATTTAATATTTAAGTCAATTATAATTCAAGAAGTTTTTTTTTAGATTTTTGTACTTAGGCTGTGTGTTTAGTACAAACCATGTGAACTTAAAAAGTCTTAAAAAGAGTCCATTGTCATTAAGAGTTAATGATTATAATTATATTTGATAAAATTGGTCTTTATGTCTATTTGAGTCATTGTGTTGGTCATAATTTTGAGTTAATAGATTCTTTTTAATTTGTCAATCTTATAACTTGTCATTTGATTATTATTATTATTATTATTATTATTATTATTATTATTATTATTATTATTATTATTATTATTATTATTATTATTATTATTATCAAAGTCATTTTAGTTATAATGTCTATCATCAAAAGTATAATCCTTTTTAAAAATCCTTTATGTCTGAGCTAAATATTGTAGGGGGGACTCTATTCCATTAAAAATCATGTACCTAAGCTACGTTAGTATACTAGCTACATGAGCAATGACAAACTAGAGGTTGAAGGATACATAGAGGAAGGAGGTTTCTAATGACCTCTCCTCAGTCGCCAGTGATGGGGCCATACCAATGATGTGGTGATATTTTGTGTGGTGTGGTTTTATAGTTTTCATTGTCTATTTAAAAAATAATAATAGAATAATATGCCTATTCAAGTAATGCAATTTGTATGAAAATTCCAAACATAATTTTTTGATGTGAAAACATTGTGAAATGATAGAAAGCACTAATGTAAGTCAATTCATATATCTTGAAAGGGTTTATGGTAGAGATCCAAAAAATCACAAAAGGTGAATAGTTGATTTGGCTCGTTCATATCAAGGTTTGTGGTAAACCTATAAAACCATGGGAGGAGTGAATATCTGTTTATATCAAGGTCATGAGTCAAATAGGTCATGTTATAAGAGGTAATCATACTACAGATGAGAGTGTGAATGATTTTTCACCATATCAAAACTATCGGGGGGGTGTGGGGGTGGTGGGGGTGGCGGGGGGGAATGTTAGGAAATAGATTTTACATTGTGTTTTGGCCAAGAGGTAAATAGTAATAGGTTGTTTGGTAGTTATATTTGGTGGTAATATTTTTATAAAAGATATTATGAATATAGGTTTGAATATATAATATTATTGAGATATATTGTTATAGGTTATAATAATATATCATATATAGAGTTTATGTGTGTGTGTGTGTGCGTGCATGTGTGTGTGTGTGTGCGTGCATGTGTGTGTGTGTGTGTGTGTGTGTGTGTGTGTGTGTGTGTGTGTGTGTGTGTGTGTGTGTGTGTGTGTGTGTGTGTGTGTGTGTGTGTGTGTGTGTGTGTCTATACATACATACATACATACATACATACACACACACACACACACACACACACACACACACACACACACACACACATATATATATATATATATATATATATATATATAAAACTCCTATATTATTTTATATTAAGATAATATGAAATGATATAGCATGATATTATTATTATTATTATAATTAAAATTCTCTCTATGCATTCATATTTGTGTTTGGCTCTTTGAATTCACAATACTCAAAATGTTTTATTGTTAAATTTTAATTTTCTTCTTACAATAAATAACATAATGTAATAATTAATGAAGGGAATATTTCAAACCTAAATAAGGTTATAATTATTAATTTTTATGGCATTCTCTTCATCCCATCTATTGAGAATTATATATATATATATATATATATATATATATAATCTTATCATAATCATCAATATATTAAAGTGGGAACAATTTATTAATTTTGTGTTGAAATAAACTCAGAAAAAATTGATGGAAATGAAAATTAAATTCAATGTCACACAAAGAAAAATAAAGAATTTTGTTTATTTTCCTAGTAAATGAATAGACCCCATAGACATTCTTAGAATAAGAAGGGATATAAATCATTTTAGCAATATGGTTTCTTCCAAAAAATTTCTAGATCATTGCAAACTTATTTGGATCATTTGATGGGAAATGAGAAGCCAACACACTTTTTTGAACATTTCTTGCATTATATTCTTCAAGCCACATAAGTTGAAGATACCATTAGTGTTTTTGCCACGTGAGGCTAGAATGGGGTGCATACATGGTAAGCAGTCCTAATTATGAAAATTTTATTTGAAGAGAAAATATGAACAAGTGGGTTTTTTTTTAAATTTCTCTACATAAGCAACAAAAGTTAGGGTCATGTTGTAGAGCCCATTGCTGAAATTCTTATGAAATTTTTTTGAGGCATGTGCACTATGGTCACCTTGTAGAGTCAACAATGATGCCATATGTGTTTTGTCCTAATTTCATGGCTCAAATATACCTCCATATAAATTAACAAGGCTTAAAAACCTTGTGAGCACATGGATACATTATGATATAGCCTGCAACTACTTATATTTTAGAATTTATATTGATAATGGGGTGGTAATTTATATATATAACAAGAGTTTCATATGAAATTGCATAGAATTTAATGTGATTAATTTAATATGTAAATTTTATGAGAGGCCTTATGCATTTACAAAAAACACTAGTGTGTAGAGGACATGTAGACACATGAATGTTACATTAGTAATATAATGAGCTTTGGTTGGTGACCATATGTATAAGAAACTAACAATGTCACACATTTTGAGCATGATGTCATCTCACCATGGAATTTATTAGTTATGAATATGTTGTAGTTATATTATATTATAATTTTTAGCTCATTTTGAGACCAAATTCACAGACTTTTTGTGTTACCACTTTTTATATGTATAAATATGGGTCATAATTAATTGACTATATATAGATGTAGGGATTCGTATGGAAATGTATTATATAGGTCAAATGAATTTTATAAAATTCAATGCTAAAGTTTAAAATAAACTCCATGAACATCCCATAGTCTGTGGACCCATTATACATTAATATCCAATCTATAAATTAGGTCATGTTCACTAGAAAATGTAGTAATCACCATTTGGATGTATAAAGATCATATTATTATATAATGTAATGTTTTCATTTTCTTGGTGCATAAAAATATGGTTCAAGGTTATTATATTTATATGGTAGGATGGTTGGTGAGGTTTCCAAACTATAATTCTCATCAAGTATATTAATTAACATATAATAAAAATGAATTTGTATATGATAATCATACCTATTTTATTTATTCCTTACTAGAAGCATGTTTACCTAGGTATTTAAATTGTATATCTATTTATTTATTTGTATAAGGTGAGACTAAAAAAATTCTTCATGTAAAAAATAGACCTAAATAAATATTCTCAATGTCACATTGATAATAATTTTTAAATAATATGATAGATAAACTTAAATAATAAATAATGATATCAATGGCACAATCATTTCTATTTATAACTTTTTAAACATATATTTTTATTTTCCTTTCATTAATAATTATTAACTTTAATTAATATAAATTTTGATTGAAAATTGTATTCTATTTAAACAATTTATAGTATAATCATTTTATTAATAAAGATATAATTATAAAATAATAATACAAGTTTTATTATTAATAATCATGATATAATTAGCAATAATGTTAATAATCATAATATAATTAATAATATAATATTTTTAATCATCATGTGATTTTGGAAAAATAAAAAATTTAATGTATTTTATATAAATTTCTTTAAAATAATTTTGAAATTTTAAATAATTTTCAAAACCTACCATATTTAGTGATCAACTTATACAAAAGTTGTAAAATTAAAAAAAAAAATTAAACAAATTTTGGTAATTTTTTTTGTTATTTATTAATATTTTTATTATTTATTATTATGGTTTCATTTAGCCATGGACAAAAAATTGTTAAATTTAAATCATAATTTAAAATTTGGTAATTATATCATAGGAAAATACCTCAACTAACATTTCTTAGATTGTATTCCACAAGCCATGCAAGTTAAAGATGCCACCATTTTATTTGTCATTTGGGTTAGAAAAACAAGAGACCTAATTATAAAATATTCCTTTTAATAGATAAAATGAGCAAGTGGGATATTTAGACCTTTGCCATAGTGATGTTTAATCTTCCTAAAATATGGTATTATTTGGGTGTGATGGATGACATGAATACACCTATTATTTGGAGGTGCAATGGGACCAATTAAGAGTCTATATCAATCCCTTCAATCAACTATGGTCTAAATTTTAAGGGCCTTACATATTTAAATATGGGAGACTTTTAAAAAAACTTATATGTTGTATCTGGTATACAATTTATTATCTTTTTATTTAGAGACATCTAAAACATTTTGTGTTGACATTTTAATATATTAATATTTTGTATGTTGTATTTGGTGTATAATCGTAATATGTAATTTTTTTATTTTATTTAAAGATATTCTAATTTGTCAATATTTTGTATGTTATATTTGGAATATAATAATACTACATAATTAAATGATTAATTATTTATCTATTTAATTTGTGTTACATTAAAATTAAAAAATTATTTATTATAATAATTTTAGTCAATAAATTATTCAAAATTAAGATTTTTCATTAATATTAAATTATTAAATATTTATATTTAATTTTTATATTTTTTCCATCAAATAAATATATATAATATTTTTAATATATTTTTATAATAACATATATTTATTTGATGGAAAAAATATAAAAATTAAATATAAATATTTAATAATTTAATATTAATGAAAAATCTTAATTTTGAATAATTTATTGACTAAAATTATTATAATAAATAATTTTTTAATTTTAATGTAACACAAATTAAATAGATAAATAATTAATCATATAATTATGTAGTATTATTATATTCCAAATATAACATACAAAATATTGACAAATTAGAATATCTTTATATATATATATATATATATATATATATATATATATATTTGATGGAAAAAATATATAAATTATATATTATTGTTTGGAGAATTTTGATATGAAATTTTTTATGTATTATTGTAATATATAATTATATATTTTTTAAATCATAAATTTTTTAAGTTTCATATATGTGGTATTTAATTTTAGAGATAGCATTAAGAGCATATAATTAAAATGAATATGATATAACAAATAATTAAAAATTTACATGAAATCTAAAATAGACACATGTGTGCAAATTTTAATAATTTTACAATGATCTTGAAAGTAAGAAAATATTATTTATTGTATAAATAATAAATGTTATAATGATTCTAGATCATTATCAGATTTTTAATTTCACTGTACACATTGCATGTCAATTTTTTATTATTGAGAAACACCTATAGATTAATATAAAATAATAAATGATATAACACTAATCATATAAAATAATGGGTGGAAAAAGTCACAACCCACGAGAAAATTCATATCGAGGGTTAAATAAAACCCCTCGAAAAAACACATAAAAAGTGTTAAAAAATGACCACACCAAAAAAACATACTTCACATCAATTGCCAACAAAGCAGAGAAACTAAAGTACAAATAACAATAATGAAAACATTTAAGGAACAACAAGAAACATGGAAATCAAGGGAGGTAGAGGAGATGATAGATCTAAAGGCTTATCAACCCATCCTCCCATGGTCGAAGGATCTTTGTCAGCAAGCAAATTTTCACAACCAAAGTTTTATTGCTCTTCCAAAGTCTCATTTTGATTTCTTTCAAGAGAATAGCCAACTCCAGACATGGAAATTTTGCTTGGAGAGGTAGACCCAATACTTTTTTATCACCATCCTAGGATGAGTGATTAGATCCACTGCCCTTACAATCACCTCCAAAGTAGGAGGAACCATGTTGACCACTACAATGTGGAGAAGGCCAACGAGGTGGTGAATGTCATGGAGAGTGTCTCTTATGTTTGGGTATGGATTATTTTTACCTTGGCCCACATCCTTATTCCTAAGGGTGATGAATTTCATGGAGCATTAAGAGGTTCTTGACTAATTACACATGGGGATTTTTTCCAATGATCAAGTAAATGCTAGAGGTGGTTGAGCTCAAGACGGACCTTGTCTATTTGGATTTGAATCTGAAGAGTGACATTAGAAATTATAGTGATATTATTAGAAATAGAGAAATTATTCTCCAACTCTTCATGATTAAAGCAATCATATATCTTAGATTTTAGTATTTGAAACATAATATTGGATTGAAATATATGCCAACAAAGCTTATATTTTACAGGTATATCAGTTGAGTCCCCCAAGAGAGCCCTATTCCATGTGAACAATTCTAGGGGGAAAGGTTGGAAAAGGGAATGGATCCAGTGCCACGTAGAATACGTGTGTGGATAAAACCAAAACAAATGTTTAATCATTTTTGGTTATTGATAGGCTAGGTAGATGGGTTTGGACACACCTAGATGCTTGACCTTTTCACCCACAAGCAAGCCTTGATAATGTTAGCACCATAAAAAGTGAGATTTTTTTGGATTAATAGAAGTAGACCACACTGTGATGAAACTCCTAGCCCTAATCCCATCATGGCAATGAAGATTTCATCTAATATTGAGAATATCAATTGGAATATGTCGAGGGGACATTATTTGATATCCCAACCATGGAGTGTATCGAGTGAATGGGGTATTTGTACATGAATACCGATCCCTCCACCAAAGAACAAGAGAATTAACTCCAATTTTATATAATTATTCATCAGGTATGGAGCCTTGAATTTATACAATGGCCTCTACATCTAATTTTATTAGTTGTTATTTATGTTTAAGATACTACCAAGTGAGCCAAACCCTACTTTATCTATAAAAGAGGTCACATATAACCTTTACACCTTTTCTGAAAAGGCATAGCCCTTTAACCTAGGGGACCAAGGCAAAGGGAACATTGTGAAAATTATGACAAAGCGACTACAAAAGGGATAGAGAGTTAATGGAGAGGCCACTGATTAAACCATTACCATGTTACTTGAGGTGACACTGAAGCTCCTATGAATCCCTACATAAAATTTACAGAGAACCCGTTATTTTGATAGGCATTAGGGTGATAAATAGAGATTGAATTCCCAATTCTTGTCATTCTTTATTACCATATGGTAGTCCCTGATATATACAATGGTGAAGAAAAATCTTCCAGGATTCATCCCAAGAAAGACCTTTGATTATTTTAATTTTATTTTGTAATAATATTTGATATGAAATATAAATTTATTAATAGATAAATTTTATTTAAATTTTTATTGTAAATAAAATATATGTTCTTAAAATTACTTTACAGAACTGTTAAATATGTGACAATAAAGTTAAATTGTCAATCTTTTTACAACGTGGTTTATAGCCTATAGCCCACTTTTCGATAAGGGGTGTAGGGGGTAACACCTCCCCACTATTGTCGCAAGAGGGTTAATGGGGGAAACAAAAAATAAAAAAGTAAAACACTTAATTTTGAGAATATGAATTCTACCAAAATATATTTTTGAAATGAAAGTCCTAGTGGCATTTTTCCAATCTACTTTTAGGAGGAAAAATCCTAACAATACTTTACCAATTAGAGGTATTTATCTATATTTCTTAGTCTTCATCCAAGATAACATGTTTAACGTGGGACTTGAATATGGTGGTACCATATCTAAATTATAAAGTTCTTAGCTTTACATGTTAATAAGCGTTCACCTTTTATGGATGTGCTTTTAATATTAGTTAGAAATGTTGATATCATAAATAATCTAGTGATTTTATCTAATATTTTTAGTTATATTTTAAAAATAATAATTATGGATATTAATTTTTGGTATTTTAAGATATATTCATTTTGATTATTGTTTATTCTATTTCTATAATATTATATTATGATTGGCATTCTAATATATATTTATACGTTATAATAGATAGAATAGTGGTATATAATAATGTAACATGTGTATTTTTACCCCTTGATTTTTTTTTAATTAATTATTTATCTTCGGTAAAAAATTATAGTTATAATCCTAGGTCCATAATAACATTAATATAAAATTCAAATTCAAACATGTATATGACAAATTATTTCATATTTAATGTATTGTCTTAAGCTTAATAATTACAACACAATTGTTATTATAAATTTTAAAACAGTTAACACAATAGATGCAGGGACTAATTTTAGTATCTAACCCATATATATATATATATATATATATATATATATATATATATATATATATATATATATATATATATATATATATATATATATATATATATATATATATATATATATATATATATCTGTGTGTGTGTGTGTGTGTG
>JARHVA010005802.1:147500-150000 GCA_037957365.1 Torreya grandis
TCAATGTGTTTTTTCTCTAAATCTAGATCAACAGAAGATCCCAGAAGAAGAGAAAAAACTTGGTAACAATGTATATTCAATATGTGAGGTTAATAGATGGTAGATCTATGACATGCAAGATGAAACTCAATATTTCACAATAGGAATAATTACATTCATCTACCATAAAATCTTAGATACCATGTCGAAATGGGTCACAATTGAGTATTAGTCTAGATAGGAATGAATGCATGAATAAATTACATTTGTGTAGTATCAAAATCAAATATGAGACAAAAGAAGAAATTGTATCACCATAGTAAAATGTTCATTAATTCATTACACATATATACTTTAGGAAGGTAAATTATATAGGTGAAATTTAAACATGTCCTCATATCCTTATGAATCTTGGACTATCTTTCACAATAACCTTAAAAATACCTAAGCAAGGTAAACATCTTTAGGGTGAAACTATTTAATGGAATAAAAAATTACACTAATAAATATTTTATCTGGAGGTACAATAAGGAGGAAAGGGAATGATCCAAGCTAATAGTGTTTTTAATGCATATGGAGGCATCAAGTGAAGAATAATAAAGGAAGTGGGAGTATTACTTAGAGTTAATAAATTAGAGGCATAATTGATACAGATGGAGTTCATATTGTATCCATGTGAACACATATTTATCACAACATGATGAATAATCAAGCACAAGTATATCTTCTTGCCATAGGTGTGTAGCACACTCTCTATGCTACTAATAAACAATCTACAATTTTTGTATTTTAGACAACCTAATTACACTTGTGCAAAGAGAATGAACCCAGTGTTTAACAACAGAATCATAAAAAGATCTTATAGGTTCAAAAAATATTAACCTTACATATTCATTCATCATAATTAGTCCTTCTAGATTAATAAGGAAAGTCTATTGAATTAACCCCAGTTTGTCGAATACTATGTTATGATCTTAGGACATGTGGATTATGGTCCCACATAAGAAAACTCCTCAAATGTTTAGGACATTTTTATAATATCATAAACTTCCCTACTTTTCTCAAGCTAAAATTTCCAATTTAACTCCTACGTATTTATCCATAAAATCATTATATTGACATCACAATGCATCAAAGTCTCAAACCAAATTTTCGCATTTGGTCAGATCATTGAATTCTCATTGAAGGATAAAATGAATTTGATCACAGAATTATACAATGATAATAATTATGAATATACATATTTAACATGATCTCTATTTATATCATGTCCTCATAGTGTTATAATGAATTTGATCAATTAATCGATGCATAAATACATAAACAAACTAATCACTTAAACTCTTAGGTTAAAGCATGGATCATCAATTTTAATTCCATCAATTACATAGGGTTTACAAGAATCACCCAATAAAATTTAAATAAATATAGATGTGGTCTACATATCCTTGTAATATCTATGGTTTTTGTTATTTTCAAACAAAAATAGTCCTCAATATTTAACAAGGCACTCATAGGTTGATGTGTGTAATTGAATTACTTCTTGTAATTTAAAATATATATATTTGGAAATTATAATAAGGAAAAAAGTGTTTTTTTTTCTTAATTTAATAACTATATGGGTTGTGGTGAAAGCACAAGAGAGGGAATCCACTTAAGGATTGTCATTATTTTTGTGTCATTTAGGTTTAACACTCTCTCTCTCCCATGGATGCACTTCAAGCATTACATAAACTTGACACATTTTCTTCACACTTTTTTTTCATGGACTTCATGAAATTATTATAAATAATGAATGCACACTCTCATGCATGACTATAAAGTCTGATTCAAACATAATTATAAATAAGAACAATAATTCAAGAATTCATGGTGAATCCATTCACATGCACTTCATACCTAGTCACTTATTCACACAATTTCATTCCCTCCAGATAACCAACATTGACAAACCTTTCAGTTTTTGAGGAAACACCTTAACAACATCACTCATAATATTTCTTAGAATTCAGGCATATATTTTATGTTATGAAGATAACTTGTTTAACATGGCACTTGAATATGGTCGTACTATATTCTAAATTATAAGATTGCATATTTTAGACATAAAATAGTCCAAAATTTATCATGTATGTGCTTTCAATATCGTTTATGTGTATATTGACTTTGGGTGCATTCATAGACTTTCAATTTGATTATTTTCTAATTCATTTATTAGATATTATATTATTGTTAGCACACCAATATATGTTTATATGTTGTAATAGTCAAAGTAATTGTATAAAGAAAATGCAAGATGCATATTTTTACCCTTTGAAAATGTTTTTATTGGTCCCTTGACCCTAGAAAAAAATTAGTGTTATGGTCCTAAGACAAAAGGAACATTACTATAAAACTACAATTCAAACATATATATGAAAATTGGTTTCATATTTAACAAATTGTCTTAGGATCAACAACTGTAACATAATTGTCATTATAATTTTCAATATAATTAACATAATAGATGCAGGGACTAGCT
>JARHVA010005802.1:162500-170000 GCA_037957365.1 Torreya grandis
GAGGTTTGGGAAGGTGAGTGCATAACATAGTTCATTAATCATGAATAAGAGATTCTTATCATATTTTTAATCATCTAGATCAAACACCTCAAGAATGATGATATCCTTACATTGTAATCATGTCACCTCTACCATTTATGTTTTGTACTGTCAGTATTTAAAAAGCATGGAATGATTTTCACTTAAGATTATGTGTGTTTTGGATATATTTTTTTGTCTTATGTAAATTAATACTAGGAGTGGGATTCTCATAAGACTGCTTTAGGATTGGTACCATCTAGTGTGGTGGGAATTATCTTTGTAGTGGAGTATAGCTATCTTTGTTGTTGATTCATATGATTTAGTTATTTACTTATGTATTGAGACACCATATGTTTATGTGGATTTGGAAGAGGTTTCATCTCACATAGTTAGCATATAGGTGATTTTTTAATCACTCACCCTCCTTTGACATCATTATGATCCCACTTAGTTGATTCATATTTTTATGATATTGATTAAGTGTTCTCATAATTGAAAACTTGTTTTGACAATATTCCTTATAATTCATGGGATAGTGTCTTATAGTTCTTGTTGATAAATAATTTTTGGAAATGGAAGGGATTGATTCATCTATGTGTTTAATATGTTTTCCTTCGGATTGAGGAAACATGTTATAATACTATGCCTACAAGTTTAGTAAGTGCTTAGTGATTTTAAAAACTTGGGTCGCAATGTTTTCTTTATATTATGTGAGAGTATTTAAAAAATTTGTTTTTGAGATGTTAGTTCACTAATTTCCACTTATGACTTTTTAGAGTCATACTTTCTAGTGCTACTTTATCTAAACATGTGAATTGTGACCATGTGAAGTGGTGAATATTCAATTTATATTGGTTCTAAACTAAGATTCATAAGTTGATTATAATAATTATGTTAATATTCACCCTTTATTAGATTGGTATTATTCTCAAATTTCTAAAAACATGTTGTTTTAGTGACATTTATGTACCTTTTCCTTGGAATGAGTATGAAATAGGATGTGTAAAACATCTTGTTATTTTAAGGGGTTAAGATAAGCTTATAACTTGTTGTATATCTAGATCATAAACTAGGGAGGCATTGCATCTATAGTTCCATTTATAAAAAATTTAAGTATGGTGTGATCCTTGGCCTTTGTTTGTATATTAATTGTAACATTATTTCCTCTTAACTATGAATATGATAGACATGGGCTAAGTTATGAAATTTGATACTAGTTATATTTGGATAAACGCAACTTAATGTCAATATGGAATGTTTATATGAATTTTATTCTATATATATATATATATATATCCTAGATTATTTAGTGTATATCATTGTACACTAAGATCTGTTAGTATAGATTTTTGATTCATTGAACCATGTGCACATTTTTGAGATTATTCGGTCATGGAGACCTAAGGGATGATTGGTGAATTAGAAACATGAGTAATAAGATATGGATTGGGTCCTATTTAGTCTCACATTGATTTGGTAGTCACTAATTTTAGATCAAACAAGGGATGCTTGTCAAATCTAGGATTTGGCAAGTGGAATTTATCAAATTCAGTGATATAGTTATACATGTGTATACAAAGGAATGTTTATTCCTTAATTTTATATATTTTTAAAATGTGTTATTTTTAGTCTTTATTAATTATCATACTTTTTAGCATTTATAAGATTATCAAAAGTATTAAAATTTCATACTTAACAAAAGCTACACAAAGTAGAGATAGTATTTACTTATACACATCATTTTGACATGTTATCTAAACACTTTTCTCTAGAATTAGAAAAAACACTCTCTAGGTTAAAGAGATGTGTAGAAGGATGGAAGGATTTGTGGACCTTTCTTTGGAAATTTGGTTCTATATTTTATGATTGTCTCATGTGCTTTTGTCTGAAGATTGAATTCAAGAAGACAATAAAATTATAAAAAAGATATGCTTTACCATTCAAGGTATTAGTATTGGTCCATCTTATAGTGTATAGGCATGCATTGCCACCATTTTTAGCTCCATTTCATAAATTTATTTCATGTTATTTATCTTAAAAGGGTATAGTTAATCCTTCATGTGTGTTAGAATGAAATGCTTCATCAGTTTGGGACCCAAGGGTGGTCATGATAAACTAATTATAGTAATTGACACTTTTGAACTTTATTTAAATAATATAGAGATATCATAGTGCAAGGTTTTTTGGGACCAATACTTTGAGGATAGTGCTACTTAAAAGGACTACGATGAGTTTTACAAGTAATTTTCACATTTACTTGATTTATTTTAAACATTATACTATGTTAATTTTCTTCTAAACAATATTTTTAATTTAGAACTTATGTTTGAATAAGAGTCATCAATGATAATAACTAATTTTAAGGGGGAAAATGTTTCACCTTAATTATTAGCTAAGTAATCATACTTGATTATCTATGAATTTTTTTATAGTTGTTAATTTGATTTGATTATTACTAATTTTTAAGTCATATGTTGTAATAGGATAGTGGTATGTTGATTTGGTTTCATGATTTCATTGCTATGAGTTAATTGTAGTGTATATGATTTACTTTATGATCATGTTGACTTATTATTAAATAGTATTTTATGATACATAACATGGTATTATAGACTAACTACCTTCTTTTCATAAGTTGGATGTAGGAGAGATTCATCCCTCAAAGCATGAGGGAGGGAGAGCATCATCAAAGAGGTTGATGTAGATGAAGATGTTTGGGGATGATAGAGAAATGGATAGAACCTTGGAAACATCACATTAGCCAGTATATGTTAGATGCATGATTTGAATTGTTAAAGTTAGTGATTTTTATTACTATTGTATTTAGATGATTGTTTATGCATTTTTTTATGTGTTAGGTTAGTTTATGGATTACTTAGAATTAATCTTGTGTGATTGCATGGTGGTACTATGTGTGTAAGTCATGTTATTATGATGTAAATCTATAATAATAAGCCAAATATTAACATAGAGATCATGTTGGCTACTGGTTAAATAGATGAATCAAAGGCTTATAATTGATTTTATATTATTCATATTGTCTTTAAGTAATGAAAATCATTTATTATACCGAGTTAGTAGCGAATGAAGTAATTTTTTTATAATTACTAATTACATTATTTTGTGCTGAAATTAGCAAGTTATATGCTAACAGATTGTTTTTATAAAAATGAAATAAAAACATATTATTCCAATAAATTGTGTGATATATTATTTATTCAGGAAAATATATGAGTAGAAAATTAAAAAATGTGAAAAGATGGATAAAAATAAATAGAATAAAAAGTGGAGGAAGCACAACATCCATAAAAAGAATGTTATAGAGCTTTAAGGCAAAGAAAAGGAGTGTGTCATAATAAAAGGAAAAATGAGAGAATCATGGATGCAAAAAAATAGAGTGTAGGATAAGAGAGGATAAGGGAGAAAAAGTTGTGTGGCATGTGAGGATAAAGGTATTTAGAAACAATAAAAAAAAGGTTAGTATTGTTATTCAAAAAAAATCTTTATATATGTTGATTCATGTATTAATAAGTATCTAAGTTTTAGCATTACATAGATGGAATTCTAGAAAACCATATTATGAATTATTTACATAACAATTTAAATAAAGTATAAATAAATATCTAGAAAATGAAAATTTTATATTGTTCATGAGATAAAGAGAAAGAGATCTAAGATTTATTACCTTCCATTGATCCTTTCCTTGAATTTAAGCTTCTATTTGAATGGGATGAATTTGTGTGATCCATAAAGATTCTATTTTGATGGATTATTATTTTCCTATAGATACCAACAACATATGCATAGTGTACATGTGACCCTATTACAAAATTCATGGAAATCAATGTAGGAAAGATTGAATATATATAAAAAAAATATAACTCTATGTAATTAATTATCTAAAAAGGGGAAGCTTTACATAGAATGACATATTTCTATCGTATGGTATTAACATTAGTTCATGATCTATTATACGTGTTTCTATAATTCTAAAGATAATATCAAGTTTAATAGAAACATAATATAAACTTCTATTATCACATTAATGGATTTGAATCTTAACAACTCATTAGTGGACTAAATTAATATTAGTATACTAAACTGATATCGTTACATTAGTAGACTAGACTAGTATCAAGCTTATCAGAGCTCATATATTGCATAGAATACACTTATTGATAGGAAGGTATTTTAATAGAAGGTCCAAACTGATGATATTATAGGATTAGTTTTGAATTATATGTTGGCATATTTCTATCTTACGATAATTAGTTTTGAGCTTTGATAATATATAATGCTTCATGAGTTTAGTGGTTTATTAAATGTGGTTTATCCCTTGGCTATAAGTGGTAGAGATATAAATATTTTTTATCTGTGTAGAGTGTGACATATAAATGATAACAATGTGTGTAAAGTGATTATCTACTATATAAAATTATTCTATATGTTGTAAAGTAAAATTAATTACTAATCCATATTATAATGAGGTATATATGTTGAATATCATGTTACATATAATATCTAAGGCTCTGTATATTATATACACACACTTAGAGAGCATAGGGTGATGTGTTAACTTAATCATAGAGACATGATGATAAGTAACTTTTAGTAAATATTTAGATATCGATACTCTCTAGTATTTACATAAATAAATAACACATTAATGTGGTATTAAATTAGTCATAACTAAATATTGCTACTAGTTGATAAAGATATTTAGTTACATCTATTATCTTCATAATTGTAATTTATTCTTAAGTGATTTAAGTATAAATTGGAAGGATAATCATAATGTTTAAGGTTCAACTAAATTCAAATCAACTTAGAATATTTACTCTGTATTGGCTAAATATGTTTAGTGATGTTCCATGACATTATATAATTAACTAGCATGTTAAATATATTTAGATACTAAATGCATTATTTAATAAATATATTTGATTTATCGATTATATATTTAGTTTAAATATGTGAACTATACATTTTCCATATACTACACTATGATACTTATATCATTATCATTACTATATGACATATTACGATTAAAGAATCATTATACTATTACTTCGATGAATTAAAATGATGTTCATGATGTGCTATTGAAGTAAAATATTTATATGGTGTTATAATAGAATATAATCAACCCATATAAATATGGTTAAGGAATATAGAGTTATTTATGTCTTGAATACATTAGGGTGAAAATATATTTAGTTAGGGACAAAAACTATGGTAAAGTATTACATTGTTGAATCCCTCATATTATAAAATATCTTGAATGAATCTTGTGAATGTCAAGGCTATAATGGGTTTTAAAACCATATGAGATAATTCTCTTATATTCTAGATTACTATTGACATTATAGTGTTTATGTATTATTGGTTTCTTGTGTGAGATTTATAGTCAATATGAACAAGGGTGTATATATATAGGAATAATATCTTCATATGAATTTAAGTATGCATATAAATATATAACATATATGGGTGTATTAGGACATATGCCTATATCTATAGTTAATTTATTATCAACATAATTCATAAGTCTTTTGAGGGACCAAAAATTATAACCACATGCAAACAGTCTCCTAAAAATGGAATGAGTTATATAAACAAAAGATTATAATGCATTTATGAGTTATCTTATTCTTTCCAAATATTATGACTGACTTCTTGAAATTTAGTGCATACATAAAAATGGTGGGCTCTGTTATTACCTCTCATACTATATATTTGAATCTACTTAAGGAAATTAGATTATCTAATTTAAATGTAGGAAACACACAGTTGATATAAATTATACTTGATTTATTATTATTTAAGATTATGAGGCATTTGATTTTTTAAATTGTAAATTAGTTTTTCACAATTGAGTAGTTGTGATCATTAACAATGAACTATGATATTATGCGGTGTCAAAAAGTGTATAGGAATTATAAATTATAGACTAAATGTATATTATACCTAAGTGATACAAACTATAATTGTTATATCTATTATAAATGATATTATGAAGATTCATTCATATATTTTATAGATTAAATGAATGAATTTTGGTTAATTTTATGTTTAGAATGTTTTATGAGTACTAGTAGAAAGTACTATATTTTATTTTCTTACAAAAAATAGAATAGGTAGCCTAATATATATTATACCTAGTTGGTATAATTTGTACTTTTTTATTATTATTTATGTGATAAATAATTTTGCGAAGATTCATTCATAAATTTGATGGACTAAATGTATGCATTTTTATTATTCATGTGTTTACCATGTTTTATGCTTGTTGGTAGAAAATAATCTAAATGAATCTGTCGGTTATGTTTATGTTAGCCAAATCTTGTATTAGTGGTACTGAGTAAGTAGTGAAATGGACTTCACTAGCTTGTTAGCATCGATAAATCTAGATGAAGGTAATTTGATCAAGTGGTGGTTATGAAATTGATTGATGAAGTGATGTGTATGAAATTGATTGTTACCATGGGTGCTAACTTTACTTTTCCATCAACACAAAAAAAAATATGGGCATAGAAAACATGAAACAAAATCATCCATCATAATTGATGTATTGAATGGATGATTTGAATTTAAACACCCTTTCAAAGTATCATTGGAAAGGTGCGATGCATATTTCATAAAAAAAAATTAACAAAAATTTCCAATGATATTTCTATGTAACTTCACAATAGATTTTGTGTTTATTCACTTGAAACTGCAATATCAAAATGGATTTCATTTGTTTTTCCTTTCAATATTTTTTCCCCTTGGAGTTTATATCAGTACAAAATATAAAAAATTCTTCTTCCTGCACAGTAATGTACAAATGATATTGATAGAATGAAAATGCCACATAATCAACCATTCAATATACCTCCAATTTGAAAATTTCTCTTCTTTACTTTATTACATGGAAATATTTATTACAATCAGTTAAAAAAGAGAGAAAAATTAACAATAAAATAGTTTAAAATGTAAATAATTTTCATTTTTATAATATTAGTTTATAAAACTTACATATAAACAATATCATTATTTATTATTCCTAATAGGTAGCACCTCTAAATATTATTATGGCAATAATATTTAAATGTCTTTATGTATGGTTTATTTTGTGACTATGTAAGAATTGATTAACATTAAATAATATTTGTATGAGTTAGGATTAACAAATAATCTATTAAAAAAAATCTAATTAAATATAAACATATCTTTTAAATTTATTATAAATATAATATTATTTATTATATTTATCTATACATTTAATTTTATATATATTTTAATTGATTTTTTTAATTTACCATTTTATATTAGAAATATATATTATTTAAAATTTTCTAAAACAACCATCTCAAATTTTTATACATTAATATTTTTAAAAATAAATATGAAATAAAAAATAAATTAAAAAAATGATCATTTCTTTTAATTAAAAAAATAATTTTATGTGGGGTTATAGAAAAATGGCGCCAGTGTGTC
>JARHVA010005802.1:175000-180000 GCA_037957365.1 Torreya grandis
CTATTTGAGCTCTTCCATGTGCCAAAATTATCATCTCAAAAAGTAAGATTCTGCCCTAAGCCACTTTATCTACTTAGATTTGATTTAAAAAAATCTGGAGGCTAAGTGTGATCATCTAAGGGTCTAAAATTAGCTTTTAATGATTTTTGGGGGGATTTTCTAAATTTAGAAATTATATATTTTTAGAACCAAAAGTCAACTTCAGTTAAATTTTGTTCCATAGTCTAATTTTATTATTTAGGTTATTTTGGGAAATTTTAGAGCTATGCACACTTGCATGTGAAACATACTATAAATAACGACTGCTAAAAATATACATTTTTTTTAGATTTTAGTTTTTTTTTAAATTTTACATGTACATTTTGATTTTCATTTTAAGGCTTATTTAAGCATGGTTTGGGTTTATTATTATTTCAAGTAATCAATATGAATCAATTTTGAGTATTGATTCAAGATCTTTGCCTATTGGTAATTTATTTATTCTTGTTAGTTTTTGGATTCATTATCTAGTATCAAAGCAAGTTTGAATCTTTGAGGAGGGAAGAAAGGTGAAAGGATGATGAGATATGTCATAGATGAACTAGACTATACAAAAAATATAGAGGCAAATTCAATAATTAACAAAGGTTATCACCAATGAAGCAAGAAGACAAGGTGGTGATGAGGTAGACATAGATAATGATGAAGAAATCCAACAAGAAGAATAATAAGAGAAGCCACCATCAATGGAAGAGAGGATGGTTCAAGCTTTAGAAGGAAGAAATGAAGGAATCAAGGTTAATTTTCTTGATTATGGATGTATTTTAAAACTAAAGGAGTTGATAGATTGGATGAATAACATGGTGAATTTTTTTGAGTGGAAGACTATGAGAGAAGACATGAAAGTAAAGTTTGCATGCATAGAATTAAAAGGTCATACAATGATTTGGTGTGATCACCTATAGAAAAAGAGATAGAGAAAAGATGAAGAGAAGACTGATTCATGGAAAGTGATGAAGAAGAAGCTGAGGGGGGAATTTATTCCTTTGAATTATGCATAAACCTTATATAGAAGATTTTAGAATTTGAGGCAAAAAGATCACAGTATACAAGAATATACAGATGAATTTTCTAAGATTTTCATAAGAGTAGAGAATAATAAAATAGAAGAGAAAATGGCAACAAGGTATGTTAATGGTTTTAAATTTTATATTCAAGATCAATTAAGCATGCATCGAATACTTAACATGAAGAGGCTTATCAATTAGCTTTGAAGGCAAAAGAAAAAGAAAATAGATAGAATTTTAGAAGGATATCTACTGGTCAAAAAAGAGGTAGATTCCCTCCAATAAGTGAAACAATGGGTTTAATACCACTAGAGGTGGATTCAATGCCAATAAAGGTGAATTATCATGTGGTGTAGAAAGTTAAGATGATAATAGGCAAGGGTTTCAATACCAATAAAGAGGAAGATGATTTCAGAGAGGATGAGCTTATGGAGGTGATAGAGGATAATTTCTGAATTAGCATAGATCTTATATATATTATCGATGTAGAGAAGAAGCCCACAGAGCATTTGAGTGTACAAACTATCAAGATCAAGAAAGGAGGTAAGAAGATTGCCCAAGAGTAAATCTAATTGATGCTAAAATAGAATAGCAGAATACTGAAGTTGCACCAGCAGATTTTGGAGAGAATCTCATAATGAGAAGAACCATGATCTTACCAAGAAAGGAACAAGTTAAAAATAAATAAGGTGGTGATACATGGCTACGATCAAATATTTTTTGAACAAGATGTACTTCAAGTGGAAAGGTATGCAAAGTAATTATAGATTATGGTAGTTGTGAAAATATGGTTTCTAAAGAAATGATTGAGAAACTAAATTTACAATGTAAAAATAATCATAACCCTTATCATATTTCATGGTTTAAGAAAGGGAATGGGGTTCCAGTAGATAAAAGGTGCTTAATCAAGTTTTCTATAAGAAAAACTTATTATGATGGAATATGGTATGATGTTATTTTAATGGATGCATGTCATGTGTTATTGGAGAGACCATGGCAATTTAATAGGAAAGTAGTTCATGATGGAACAAAGAACACATACAATTTTTTAGAAAAGTGATACAAAGTTAGTTTTGTTACCTCTTAAAGAAGAAGATAAGATTAATAAAACATGCTCTGTACTAAAGAATTTATCCAATATATGAAGGTAGTAGGTTGTTTTTATGTACTAGTAGAAAATAATGAAGAAATAAAAATGGTGTCAATACTAATAGAAGTAGTAAGAGTGTTGAAAGAATATGCAAATGTTATGCTTGATGAGTTACCAGATGGTATACCATCGAAGAGAAAAAAATTCATCATATTGATTTGATTCCAAGATCAACTCTACCCAATCAAGTAGCATATAGGATGAGTCCAATATATCATGTAAAATTAAATAAATAGGTTATTAAATTGCTAAGAAAGAAAGTGATAAGGGAGAGTATGAGTCCATGTGTAATACCAACATTGCATACTCCAAAGCAAGATACAAGATGGAGAATGTGTGTGGATAGTATAGTAATTAATCAAATTACAATAAAGTATATGTTTCCCATACCTCATTTAGATGATATGATGGATGAGCTTGTCAGAGAAAAATATTTTACCAAGATTGACATAAGGAGTGGATATTATCATATTTGAATTCATGAAGTAGATGAGTGAAAAACTGCATTGAAGACTAAGGATGGCTTATATGAATAGATGGTGATGCGATTTGGATTTTATACTACACCTACCACATTTATGAGGGTGATGAATATAGTGCTAAGAGAATATGTTGATAAGTTTTTGGTTATTTATATTGATGATATTTTGATATTTAGTAGGAGTACATAAGAACACTTACAACATTTGAGAATGGTAATGGATTTTTTAAGAAAAGATAAGTTGTATGAAAAATTGAAGAAGTCTAGGTTTATGTATAATAGTTTAGTATTTTTTGGATTTGTAGTTTTAGTAGATGGTATGAAAATGGATGAAGAAAAGATAAAGGTAATTTTTGAGTGACCTATTCTAAAAATCATTATAGAGGTAAGAAGTTTCCATGATTTAACAACTTTTTAAAAAAAATTATTAAAAAATTTAGTAGTATCGTGGTAGCAATAACAGATTACATGAGAGGGAAGTAATTTGCATGGACTAGAGTAGCCATAGAAAGCTTTGAAATTTTGAAGAAGAATATTATAAAAAGGCCAATTTTAGTATTACTAGATTTTAACAAAGTGTTTGAGGTTGATTGTGATGCTTCATTTATGGGAATTGGTGTTGTGTTGAGCTAAGAAGGAAAGCCAATAACGTATTTTAATGAGAAATTGAATGAGGTAAGAAAAAATTATTCTACTTATGATGTTGAACTTTATGTAATTGTATATTAATTAAGACATTGGAGGGATTATCTGATGCCTAATGAGTTTATACTCCTTATAGATCATGAGGTTTTGAAGTATGTGAATAAATAGAATAAGTTGAATAGTAGGCATGCAAAGTGGGCTTATTTCTTCTAGGGGTAGACTTTTATGTCGAAGCATAAACTAGGAAAATAGAATTAGGTAGTTGATGCATTGAGTAAGAGGGTAGAATTAATAACTACTATGGTGAGTGAAGTAGTTGGATTTGAAGCTATCAAAGAATTATATGATATTTATCCATATTTTGTCAAGGTCATTAAACAATGTAGGAATCCATTAATAGGTGGGATAGATGTTATTCATGATGAGTATATTCTATAAGAAGGTTATCTCTTTAAAAGGAAATAATTATGCTTTCTAGTTTAGTCTCTACGAGACAATATAATAAAAGAATTACATAGTGGTGGTTTGGCTAGGCATTTTGGTAAGATGAAGATAATAGCTTTGGTGGAGGAAAATTATTTTTATCCAAATATGAAGAGAGATGTCATAAGGTATGTTTCAAGGTGAAGAATATGTCAGGTGACTAAAGGACATGCATAAAAAACTAGACTATACATGCCTTTATCAGTTCCAAAAGGACCATGGATAGATTTGAGTATGAATTTTGTGTTGGGATTGCCAAACACATAGAGAGGTAATGATTAAATTTTTTTGTTGTAGATTGATTTTATAAAATGGTTAATTTCATTGCATGTAAGAATATTAATGATGTTTCTAAAGTTGTAGAGTTATTTTTTATGGATATTGTGAGATTTTGTGGTGTTGTAGTAACTATTACTTCAGATAGAGATACAAAATTTCTATGTCATTTTTGGAGGAATTTATGGAATAATATGGGTACTAATATATAATTTAGTAGTGCATATCACCCATAAATATATGGATGAATAGAATTTGTGAATAGGAGCTTGGGAAATTTATTGAGATGCATAGTGACAGAGAATCGAAAGCAATAGGACTTGGCTTTACCGTAAGCTAAGTTTGCATATAATAGTTTAGTGAATAGATCAACAGGAAAGTCACATTTATAAATTATTTATGGGAAAAATCCTATGGGTATTTTATATTTGGTATAATTTCCTATTGTAGATCAAATTAGTGATGATGAAGAAGCATTTGTAGAGTATATACAACAGTTGTAAGGAGTAAGAAGAAAGTTGTAGGAAAATAATGAAAAATATAAATCAGCAGTATATGTCAGAAGGTTCCATGTATTTGAATAATTATATTTGGTAATGGTTTACTTGAGGAAATAAATATTTCCAAAATATACATATAATAAGTTGAAGTGCAAAAAAATTGGACTATGTAGAATTGTGAAGAAAATCAATGATAATGCATATGAGGTAAGTTTACCATAGTATTTTGATATATTTCCACTATTTAATGTTTTAGATTTATATGAATTCTATGGATAATATGATGAAGGTGATGAAGATGAAGAGGCAAGTTGGGAGCAACAGGTTCCAAAGAAGAAGAAAGAAAAAAAAGTGCAGGTTTTAGATATGAAGACAATAAGCACAAGGAAAGGGAATTATAATAGGTATTTGGGACGATG
>JARHVA010005802.1:187500-197500 GCA_037957365.1 Torreya grandis
GACATCATTAATGAAATTATTTTGTTGGTTTTATAACACAATAAATAAAATTACGCATCCTTACCTATTCATTAAAATCAAACAATTAAATATTATTTTTATAGAATGTAATAGATCTATTTACATATAGAAGACATGACGGTGTGATACATGTGGCCATAGAAAAATGTACATGTGAAATTGATTCAAAATTATTAACCATTCCATCTTCCATGTATATCACTTGTTCCTCAAAAGGTCAACATCTTCCCATCGAACATCCTTAAGCCTTAAAATGTTGTTACAACAATGTGTGTCATGTACCAATTACTATGGAAGTGTGATCATATTTATAATAAGCCTTTAACCATTCACAAATATATATTTAAAATAATCTAATTATTTAATGTTGTTGAACAATTAAACACTTAAAATCTCAAATACTACAAAAAAAAAGGTACACTAAATTATTATTTTTATTTAAATCACAAATCTTACTTATTAATGAAATTTAAGGGTTTATAAAGAAGAAAATTGTAACCTTGTAAACTTTCAAACTTGTACAAAATATTATGGAATGAATACACATACTAATTGAAAAATAAATAGTTTAGTGATTATCTAAAACCAAATTGAGATAAGGAAAATATGCTTTCCAAATTCACACAAACACATTAATTTGAGAATAGTCTACCACACAATTTCTACATTCCCAGTCTATGATGTATATGTGTCAGACTATCTAAACAACATAATATTTCAAACCCAAAAATTGTTCGTAATTAAATCCTAAGAATATCCATAAATAATTTACATAATTATATTTTTAAGAATCTAATTATTTATTTTATTCAAAATAAATATATATTTATTATTTATGGTAAATTCTTTTAAGTTGGAGATATGAACTATAATTGAGGGTGTTGACATGTCCCACGACCTAAAAACATAAAAAAATATATTACAATGAAATTTATTGAGGAATGCTTCTCCCAATGGCAAACATGAAAAAAAAAGGGAAGCTAACAAAACCAACCAAAACAACCACATGTGATTTTTCTAGTTTCCACCAACCCATATCACAACAATCAAGGCATGTATTCCCTCACGATAAAAGAACACTTGAACCATAGAAAGTAACTAGCTAAAACATAAAATACAACCACTAAACAATAGAAATCATGTTTTCCAAAACACAATAGGACAATAAAACCCAATTGGGAATAGTAAACTACTACTTTAAAATTATTCTATAACCCATTGATTTCCTAATAGGATCTATCATTATTTTTTTTTAGATTTGTTGGTTATTCCATTTTTCTTCCTATACACCATAGTGAACCCTTGTTTTCATCTAATAAAAAATATAGTGTTAAAGAACTAACGATCTCAATTTGAAAAAAAACTCCTTATATATACTTTTTAAATAATCTTTAGAAGGTGAGCATGTAGCTTTAGAAGTGGATCTTTGGATAGTGATGTCTTTTACTATTGTAGCTTATAGTATTTCAGCTTTATGTTTTTCCAATTCTTAGTCATCTTCAATGGATTATTCATTTACCACAAATAGATGACTCAAAAGTGACTTTCTCTACCAAGCTGCATACTTTTTACTTTTTGAGTTGCTAAAATATTTTGTTAAACGGCCCATCTCATAACAACTATGGTAGAATAAATGTAAGCTCTCATTATCAATGGGTTAGGTCTAAGAATGGTTAATAACTTTCAAATTTATTTTATTAGGTAGTTATTTGGAGGATTCAATATTTAATATGATTATAGCATAGGTAGTATGAGAAAATTAGGAAGAGGCAGGATCAACTCTTTTATATTCACCTAAGATATTCCATATTTATTTAAGACAAAACTTTGACCAAAAATAAAGTAGGAAGAGAGGGAGATGAACCTAAATGGGTATTATATTAAAGGGTTTAATGAGTGTGTTGAAGTTAAGGAACTAAAGTTTCATCACTATTGGATTATGTTCAAACATCCATCTCCTACATTGTATGTATTTTAAATATTTTATGAAAGAAAAAACCACAATAAAAAAGATTTTACCATTTGGGTAAATGTATACCCTACCTTTCATAAATGGTAGCCATTGTTTAAAAATACAAAAATCGTGGTCTAAAAGCTCGGGCCAAAGAAAATTAAATCTATAAGTTAGACACCTGGAGGAGAACCATTCCTCCCCTTCAATCACTTGTTGGATTTATTCTTCACAAATCAACACAAATGGAGTTACATTAGCAAGGATGATTGGATTTAGAGAATATCTAGGCATTGGTGTAGAAATAACCTTTGAAAAATTATTTTTAATGACCTCTATTCAAGGAGGTAGAGTATTCCCTTGCATATTTCTATCCACATGATTTATTTTAACATCTACATGTAATAACTCATTATTAGATGCAGGACCCTCTATGTCCCCACCATATAAGCATGTTGAATGTGATTTGTAATTTTTCAAACCATTATTTTCAATGCTATAATTTTTATAGGTTACAAGGTCCTTATAGGATTACTATAGAGCACTCTTAGATTTTTATGCTTCAATAAATAACATGAAGCCATTCTCCTTCGATAGGAATCCTATAGGATCTATCCCATGCCTTGGTTCAACTCTTAGAAATTTTAAGTAGGCCATAGGTGAGAAGAGAAGCAAGAAAAAACAAACAAGCCTTGTAAAATTGTTTATTATTCTCCATTGATTATTTATAATAAATATTTTATCTTGACAATCTAGACATATCAAAAAAAATTATGACATGAAGAAACATATTGATTAAAAAAATTGGCATCAATAAGTTGATAAAAAGAAAAGATGAACAACATATTACTATTGCAATCACATAGATATACTAATCCATATCAACTTACATAACTATGATCATGAAGTTAAAAAAGAATTGTCAAACTTACTCTCATAAATTATAGGTCCATATGTATGTGTGTGTGTCTACATACATAAACACACATTTATATAGATATATATACACACACATGTATATAAATACACACACACACACACACACACACACACACACACACATATATATATATATATATATATACATATATATATATATATATACATATATATATATATATATATATATATATATAAATACATACATACATATATATATATATATATATATATATATATAAATACATATATATATATATAAATACATATATATATATATAAATACATATATATATATATAAATACATACATATATATATATATATATATATATACATATATATATATATATATAAATACATATATATATATATATATATATATATATGTATATATATACATATATATATATATATACATATATATATATATATATATATATATACATATATATATATATATAGTGTGTGTGTGTGTGTGTGTGTGTGTGTGTGTGCTTGTGTGTGTGTTTGTCTGTACATACAATGTGTGTGTGTGTGTGTGTGTGTGTGTGTGTGTGTGTGTGTGTGTGTGTGTGTGTGTGTACACACACACACACATGTATATAAATACATATATAAATATGTATATATGTATATACATATGTGTGTGTATATCTATTTATATAAATACATGCACACACACATGTATATAAATACATATATAAATGTGTGTGTGTGTTAAAAATGTCATTAGTACAAGAAATAGCTTTTTGAATAACACATCAAATGAACCTATGCATTTAAATCCATCATAAATGATCTTAATTTTATTAATCATTATATATAAACTTCCACAAAACAAACTTGAATGTATTCTAAGAAGAAATGTTACCATATGTGTGAAGAATATTTTAAAACTTAAACATTAAGAAATATAAAATTTAAATTGGAAATATATTTTAAATCCACCATATTTTATTATATACTTATGTTTTTATATGTTATACATGCATAAGAACTATGGGATTATATTTATAGGACATCATTGTATTTATATTCTATGAACTTCAAAACACAACATAATGTTGAAATTACTTTATTTCATTATATGCCCTCATTTTTAAAAGTATGAAAAGAAAATTAATAAAATTTATAACATTTGTTCACATATTAGGTTTGTTCTCACTATGTCATAGTTTATAAATACTTTAATTGAATTTATATGTCATTTATGAAGCTATTTGTCACTTCAATTTAATTTTAAATATATTATTTCCTTTGATCTGAATACAAATGTGTCTGACACTAAAATTTTACCCTTTTTTATTTATTTTCTCAACTTGATATGTTAGAAAAACTACCATAACCAATTATCCTACCAACATAGAAATATATTGGAATGAACCTTGCCTATTGTACTGCAATAACAATCCATATTAGGATTTTCATAATGCATATGTCCACCCAATAAAAAAGATATTATTTTTACCATATTTATATATAATAATTTATTTGAACTTAGTTTAATTGATGATGAATTTAAAAATATTAAAATTTATGAGCATGTTTATTCAATGATTTCTTTATTGCCATTTTTTAATGAAATAACATATTGTAAAACAAAAGGAATATGCATTCTTTGCATCTGATGGAATAGAAAAGAATAGGCATGAAAAAACATAATTAAGGCTAGTATATATGATGAGTAAGAGACCTATGGACCTTTTTAATGTCACTTGCATAAGATAGAAAATCTGTTAGTAGAATTATTTTGATAACTACCCAAGGATTCACCCATCTCATAGTGATTGCATGCACAATCTTATGTCTATGTGTGCATAGCTATAAAAAAGGGAATTAGTTTTACCAAATTATGATAAACATAATTTTTTTGATCTATGAAATCAAAAATATCTATTGAAAAATAACATTACCATTGATGGAAAAACATAATAAATGTCATTTTGCACGGTACCCTTGATGTCAACTAGAAAATATAATGAGTTTTATTAATGAAAGCTATTAAATTATTAATAATGCACTATTTTTTTGGATAATCACTTATAATAAACTAATATATTTATCCTACTCTTCTCAATTTTTTTGGGAATGATACAAAACATCTCACAAGAGCTAAGAAACCAAAGCATTAAATATGATCTATCATATTACCAATACATTTTGTCCTAAATCATGTTTATAACTATTTCATGTTGGTCCCAATTGCAATCAATAAAATGCAATACTTTGAATATCATGGAAATAATTAATGGGAAAAACACTAAGTAACACTTTTGAATATCCAAAATTTTAGCAAGATAGTGTAATGATCACAATTTAAAAGGATAAATGTTCATGTCATAATAATAGAAAGTAGGGCATATTCTAACAAACACATCTAATGCAGTTATGATTGATATGTATCATACATAACATATGATAAACTATAATGGATCACATATCTCTACACAATGGTATCCTATTCTAATTGGTGATTTATCATAAAATGAAGCACATGGACATACCATTCACATCATAACTGAATGGGAAATTTATTCTAATCAAGTCATTGGTTATCTACTTGAACTTTCCTTTTCACTTTAACTCATTGTTAATGATTTTATCCCTTATCCAATCACTCTTTTATCCCTTGGATTTTCCATCAATTTGTGTACTTTCCTTCTTGGTTTTAAAACTAATTTTTGAAATCTACAAAAAAGTAACTTAGAGTGCTTTCAATACTTTTTTGTCTATGACACTCCACTTTCTTATTATTATATATTTATCATGTTGTGGTTACTATTAGACCAACATAATCAAATCTTATTACTTTTACATGAGTAATTTGGAAATTGACCCATTTAACAGCATGCACATAAATTTTGTGCTAAATTTCTATGACTCATTTGCATATACATTAGATGCATCTTATGTGCTCTCCTTTTTGTCACATAAATGGTTCAAAACCTTGTTTAGGATTTTTCAAATCCTTAAATTTTATTTATTGTTGAAACCTTGATTCTTAGCATTTATAAAAAAAAAAATCAATTTCAAATATTTTAACAATTCAAAATTAAATTTTAGATATGACAAATTCTAAAGAAATCAATAACTTCAAATTATTTCAAATTTTCAAAAATCAAGACCTGGATTAATTTTCAAAATGTTGTTAGTTTACTTATTTATATGTGTTATTTATTTTATGTTATTTGATATGATGATTAAATTTTCAATACACTAATTTTCATGAGGTATGAGAGTGTGGTATAGTACATACTTTTACATGGCTCTTTAATGTCAATCTTCCCTTTTTAGTCATTAAACTTTCTAAGTTGGAGACGTCTCTTCATTCTCTATGAATTTTTTAACATGTTGTTTATATCCACAAACTCTCTACCATGTTGAGATATATATCATTTTTTTTAAACACTTATACTTAGAATTTATGCTACATGAATTTGTTACTTTTTAACAATGACATTGGTGCATATAGTTTAGGTATATTACTATCATTTTCTCTATGCTTCTTTTTGTACTCTTACTTTACTACATGATAATTTAGGACATTTTGTGTTATTGTGTGTGGACCTTTGCATTGTGTGTGTACTATATACATGTTATTAGTATAACATCATCATGACATTTTAGTGTGGCCCTTAGACTTGTGTGTTTATGCAATATTCACATGTTCATCTTATGTGTTCTTTTTGCCTTATGTGTGACATAAATAAAAGAATTAACAATGACTAATTGCCTAAACTATTGTCTTTTCATGTCAAGTTCTAAAAATAAAATATGTTTTAAACCCATAAAATAATTAATTATAAATACTGCATTACTAATAACCAACACACTAAATCATTAGTAAAAATTGTTTAGCCTTTTTATGAGAAAAATAGAGATAAAAAAATTTCAAGACAAACCTAAATAAATAAATATATTTTTCAATCATTATGTAACCAAAATCTAGTCTATCCATCTCAATCTATCAAAACTACATGTACATCATCATATTAATTCAATGAGAAAATTGTATTCTCAATTAACAATTAACCAAATCATAACCGGAAATTGTTTCAAGATTCATGGGTTTGGTCTTCAAAAACTTATGTTTTTTTCCATGTGGGTAAATAAAAAACATTATTTTTCAAAATTAACTATATATATAATTAATAAAAATACTTGGGCATAACTTTTATAACAATGTAAAATCATAATAAATATCATCAGTTAATTGAAATGAGATATCCACCTTCCATGTCTACTAGTTGGTCATCAATGTGGCAATGTATACCCATTATCTATTATAAGAGCAAGCCTTTGTTTTCATGTTGAAAAATGAAAATGAATTTTAAACTTGTGTTCATAGATGATGAAATCATATATAGATTATATTTATTAGGCATATCATTAATGAAATTATTATGTTGGTTTAATAACATAATAAATGAAATTACGCATCCTTAAATTTTCATTAAAATAAAACAATTAAATAGAATTTTTATAGAATGTAATAGATATATTACCATATATAATACATGCCATTGCAATACATGTGGCCATATAAAAATGTACATGTGAAATTGATTTAAAATTATTAACCACTCCATCTTCCATGTATATCACTTGTTCCTCAAAAGGTCAACATCTTCCCATCAAACATCCTTAAGCCTTAAAATGTGGTTACAACAATGTGTGTTGTGCACCAATTAATATGGAAGTGTGATCATATTTATAAGAATACTTTAACCATTCACAAAGATGTATTTAAAATAATCTAATTATTGAATGTTGTCAAACAATTGAACACTATAAAAACTCACATACTACAAAAAATAAAGGTACACTAATTTATTATTTTTATTCAAATCAAAACTCTTACTTATTAATGAAATTTAAGGGTTTAGGGAGAATAAAATTGTAACCTTGTAGACTTACAAACTTGTATAAAATATAATGGGATGAATACACATACTGACTGAAAAATAACTATTTTAGTGATTATCTAAAACAAATTGAGAAAAGAAAAATATGCTTTCCAAATTCACACAAAGACATTAATTTGAGATTGATCCACCTCACAATTACTACATTCTCAGTCTATGATGTATATGTGTCAAACTATCTAAACAACATAATGTTTCAAACCCAAAAATTATTTGTAATTAAATCCTAAGAAGAGCCATAAATGATTCACGTAAGTCTAATTTTAAGAATATAATTATTTATGTTATTCAAAATAAATATATATTTATTATTCATGGTAAATTATTTTAAGTTGGAGATATGAATTAGAATTGATGGTATTGACATGTCCCATAACCTGAAACAATAGAGAAAAATATATCACAATGAAATTTATTTAGAAATGCTTCTCCTAATGGCAAACATGGAAAAAAGGGAAGCTAAAAAAACCAACCAAAATAACCATAAGTTATTTTTCTAGTTACCAGTAACCCATATCACAACAATCAGGGCATGTAATCCCTCATGGTAAAACAACACTTAAACCTTAGTAAGGAACTAGCTAAAACATAAAAAACAACCACTAAATAATAGTAATCAAGTTATCACAAATACAACAAGAAAAAAAAAACTAATTGGGACGAGTAAACTACTACTTTAAAATTATTCTATAATCGATTGATGTCCTAATAGGATCTAGCATTAATTTTGTATGAGATTTGTTGGTTCTACCATTCTTCTTCCTATACACCATAGTGAACCCTTCTTGTCATCTAATATAAAATCTAGAAAGAAAGAACCAACAATTTCAATTTGACAAACCTCCTTATATATACATTTTAATCAATCTTTAGAAGGTGACAATGTAGCTTTAGAAGGGTAGCTTCAGATAGTGATGTCTTGTACTATTGAATATTATTATATTGTAGCTTCATGTTTTTATAATTTTGAGTCATCTTCAATGGATTATTCATTTACCAAAAATAGATGACTCAAAAGTGACTTTATCCACTAGGTTTAATACTTCTTAGTTTTTGAGTTGCTAAAATATTTGGTTAAATGGACCATCTCGTAACAACTATAGTAATATAAATGTAAGCCCTAATCATCAAAGGGTTAGGTCCAAGAATGGTTAATAAATTTCAACTTGATTTTATTAGGTATTTATTTGGAGGAGTCAATATTCACTATGATTATAGCGTAGGTAGTATGAAAAATTGGGAAGAGGCAGGTTCAACTCTTTTATATTCACCTAAGCTATTCCCTGTTTATTTAATATAAATATTTGACCAAAACTAAAGAAAGAAGAGAAGGAGATGAACCTAAATGGGTATGAAATTAAAGGGTTTAATGAGTGTGTTGAAGTTAGGGAACTGAAGTTTCATCACTAATGGATTATGTTCAAACATCAATCTCCTACATTGTATTTACTTAAAATATTTGACGAAAGAAAAAACCACAATAAAAAGGCTTTTATAATTTGTGTAAATGTCTACCCTACCTTTCACAAATGGTAGCCATTGTTTATAAATACAAAAATGAAAGTTTGAAAGCTTAGGACAAATAAAAATAAATCTATAAATTTGACACCTAGAGGAGAACCATTCCTCCCCTTCAATCATTTATTGGATTTATTATTCACCGATAAACACAAATGGAGTTACATTAGCAAGGATTGGTGGCTTTAGAGAATATCTGGGCATTGGTCTAGAAATAACCTTTGAAAATTTATTTTTAATAACACTTATTCAATGAGATAGAGTATTCACTTGTGTATTTCATTCCACATGATTTGTTTTACCATATAAATGTAATAACTCATTATTAAATGCAATACCCTCCATGTCCCCACAATATAGGCATGTTGAATATGATTTGTAATTTTATGAGCCATTATTGGTAGTGCTATAATTTTTATAGGTTACGATGTCCTTATAGGATTCCTACAAAAAACTCTTATATTTTTATGCTTCAATAAATAACTTAAAGGAATTTGCCTTGGATAAGAATCCAACATGATCTATCCCATGCCTTGGTTTAGCTCTTGGTAATTTCCAATAGGCCATAAGTGAGAATAGGAGCGAGAAACAACGAACAAGCCTTGTAAAATTATTTATCATTATCCCTTTATTATTTAGAATAA
>JARHVA010005802.1:202500-205000 GCA_037957365.1 Torreya grandis
TCTATGAACTTCAAAAAAAACATAATGTTGAAATTAATTTATTTCATTATATGCCCTCATTTTTTAAAGTATAAAAATAAAATGAATAAAATTTATAACATTTGTTCACATAATAGGTTTTTTTTTTCACTAAATCATAGTTTATAGATACATTAATTGAATTTATATGTCATTTATGAAGCTACTGGTCACTTCAATTTAATGTTCAATATATTCTTTCCTTTGATCTAAATACAAATGCATTTGACACTAAAATTTTACCCTTTTTTATTTATTTTCTCAACTTGATATGTTAAAAAAACTATCATAACCAATTATCCTACCAACATAGAAATGAATTGGAACAAACCTTGCCTTTTCTACTGCAACAACAATCCATATTAGGATTTGGAGAATCCATATGTCCGCCCAATAAAAAAGACATTATTTTTACCATATTTATATAGAATCATTTATTTGAGCTTATCTTAATTGATTATGAATTCTAAAATATTAAAATTTATGAACATGTTTATTCAATGATTTCTTTATTGCCATTTTTTTAAGGAAATAACATATCATAAAACAAAAGGAACATACATTATTTACATCTAATGGAATAGAAAAAAAATAGGCATGGAAAGCTACAATTAAGGCTAGTATATATGATGAATAAGATACATATGGACCTTGCTAATGTCACATGCATCAAACATAAATTCTATTAGTAGAATTATTTTGACAACAACCTAGAGATTAACCCATCTCATAGTGGTTGCACGCATAATCTTATGTCTATGTGTGCATAGCTATAAAAAAGGGCATTCATTTTACCACAATATCATAAAGCTTAATTTTTTGATATGTGAAATCAAAAATAACTATTTACAAATATCCTTACCACCAATGGAAAAACATAGTAAATGACATTTGGCACAATACCCTTATTGTTGACTAGAAAATATAATGAATGTTATTAATTAAAATTATTGAAATTTAAACAATGCACTATTTTTTTATTTACTCACTTATAATTTTGTGTGTGTGTGTATATATATATATATATATATATATATATATATATATATATATATATATATATATATATCCTACTCTTCTCAAATATTTTGGGCTTGATAAAAAACATCTCACAAGAACTAAGAAACCAAAGCATTGAATATTAACTATCATATTATTGATAACATTTAATCCTAAATCATGTTTATAGCTATTTCATGTTGGTCCTACTTTATTGTCATCTAATATAAAATCTAGAAAGAAAGAACCAGCAATCTCAATTTGACAAACCTCCTTATATATAAATTTTAATCAATCTTTAGAAGGTGACAATGTAGCTTTTGAATGGTAGCTTCAGATAGTGATGTCTTGTACTATTGAATCTTATACTATTTTAGCTTCATGCTTTTCTAATTTTGAGTCATCTTCAATGGATTCTTCATTTACCAAAAATAGATGACTCAAAAGTGACTTTATCCACTAGGTTTCATGCTTCTTAGTTTTTGAGTTGCTAAAATATTTGGTTAAATGGACCATCTCATAACAACTATGGTAATATAAATGTAAGCCCTAATCATCAATGGGTTAGGTCCAAGAATGGTTAATAAATTTCAACTTGATTTTATTAGGTAGTTACTTGGAGGAGTCAATATTCACTATGATTATAGCGTAGGTAGTATGAAAAATTGGGAAGAGGCAGGTTCAACTCTTTTATATTCACCTAAGCTATTCCCTGTTTATTTAATATTAACATTTGACCAAAACTAAAGAAAGAAGAGAAGGAGATGAACCTAAATGGGTATGAAATTAAAGGGTTGAATGAGTGTGTTGAAGTTAGGGAACTGAAGTTTCATCACTAATGGATTATGTTCAAACATCAATCTCCTACATTGTATTTACTTAAAATATATGATGAAAGAAAAAACCACAATAAATAGGCTTTTATAATTTGTGTAAATGTCTACCCTACCTTTCATAAATGGTAGCCATTGTTTATAAATACAAAAATGGAGGTTTGAAAGCTTAGGACAAATAAAAATAAATCTATAAATTCGACACCTAGAGGAGAACCATTCCTCCCATTCAATCACATATTGGATTTATTAATCACCGATAAACACAAATGGAGTTACATTAGCAAGGATGAGTGGCTTTAGAGAATATCTGGGCATTGGTCTAGAAATAACCTTTTAAAATTTATTTTTAATAACCCTTATTCAATGAGATAAATTATTCCTTGTGTATTTCCTTCCACATGATTTATTTTACCATATAAATGTAATAACTCATTATTAGATGCAATACCCTCCATGTCCCCATGATATAGGCATGTTGAATATGATTTGTAATTTTATGAGCCATTGTTGGTAGTGCTATAATTTTTATAGGTTACGATGTCCTTATAGGATTCCTACAAAAAACTCTTATATTTTTATGATTCAATAAATAACGTAAAGGAATTTGCCTTGGATAGGAACCCTACATGATCTATCCCATGCCTTGG
>JARHVA010005802.1:217500-230000 GCA_037957365.1 Torreya grandis
TTTTACTTAAGTATATTAAAATGATCTTCATGATGTGTTATTGAAGTAAAATATTGATATGGCATTATAACAAAATATAATCAACCTGTAAAAATATGGTCAAGGAATACAAAGTTATATATGTCTTGAATACATTTGGGTGAAAATATATTTAATTAGGGATAAAAACTATGGTAAAGTATTACATTGTTTAATCCCTTATTTTATAAAATATTTTCAATGACTCCTTTGAATATGAAGGCTATAATGGTTGTTGAAACCATATGAAATCATTATCTATAATTCTAGATGGCTATTGACATTACAATATTTATGTATTGTTGGTTGCTTGTGTACGATACATAGTGAATATGGACAAGCATATATATATATATATATATATATATATATATATATATATATATATATATATATATATAGGTGTACTAGGACATATGTGTATATCTATAGTTAATGGATTGTCAACATAAGTCACAAGTCTTCTCAGGGATTGAAAATTATAATCATATGGAAACAATCTCTTAGAAATGGAATGAGTTGTTTAAATGAAAGACTATAATAGATTTATGAGTTATCTAATTTTATACAAATATTATGACTGATTGCTTGACAGTAAGTTGTATGTAAATAAAAATAGTGGATTAGGCTATTATTACATATACTATATATTTCAATCTACTTATGAAAATTATATTATCTAGTTTAAATATATGATATGCATGATTGATATAAACTATACTTGATTTTTTTATTAATTATGATTATGAGACATTTGATTCTTGAAATTGCAAAATTAGTTGTTCATAATTCAGTAGTTATGCTCATTAACAATGAACTATGATACTATGGGGTTTTATAGATTGTATAGGAATTACAAAATTATAGTCTAAATGTATATTATACTTGGGTAGTATAAAATATAATTTTTATTTATATTATAAATGATATTTTGAAGATTCATTCATACATTTGATAGACTAAATATATGTATTTTAGTTATTTCTATGTTTAACATGTTTTATGACTACTAGTAGAAAGTACTATATTGTATCCACTTATAGAAAATAGAATATGTAGCCTAGTATATATTATATCTAGTTGGTATAATATGTAATTTTTTGTTTATTATTTATGTGATAAATAATATTATAGAGATTCAATCATACATTTGATGGACTAAATGTATGCATTTTTATTTTTCCTATGGTTAGCATGTTTTATGCTTGCTAATAGAAAATAATATGTATGAATTTGTTGGTTATGTTTATGTTAACCAAATCTCACACTAATGGTACTAAGTAAGTAGTGAATTAAAATTCACTAGCTTGTTAGAATCACTATGTCTAGATGAACTTGATCTGATCAATTGGTGTCTATGAAATTGACTGATACTAGAGATCAATAACTATTGAAAACTTTAGCCAAAGTATTGTTTCGTTATAAATTGACATTTCATGTGTATGAATTATTTGTTTATGTGATATCATGTTAGATTTTATTTATTTATGGTACAATACATGTTATTATAAATCATACATCACATGGGCACTATCTTATCTTATTGGATTCCTACACTATCAATATCTATTCATCTTTGAAGGGAGGGCCATTCCCTAAAGGGGGATTGTGTGTGGGGTTGATAATTCATGATTGGTATGGAAAAGTGTTTGAATTATGTTGTCTCTCCCTATATTAGTACTTCATTAGAGAAAACACTTGATATTGTCATAGATATTCGATTTTTATGAACTCATGCTCTGTGGAGCTTTGTATCTTGTGTCTTGTATTGTATTTATTATTACTGAGACATTATCCTTGATGAGATGTAATTATTTATTTATATATATTTTAGTAGAACTATTTATATGTTAGGCACCAAGAGCAACAAATCTGCTCTGATGCCACGTGTTGGGGGAATACAAAACCCAACACCGAAAGCACACAATTGATTACCAACTTCAAGCAACTTAATATGCGAAAATAACCAGAATCAACAAGTAACTAGAATTCAGAATAACACAGTATACGAGAGACAATACACAACTTGTATTAATAACTCTTTCAGAAGGAAATACAACAAAGAAGACTGCCACAGTTCTTCTTCCTTACACACCTCTAGGGCTCCCACACCTCTAGGACATAAACAGTAAATCTTCCCTCAAAGCTCCCTCTACTAGGTCCCAACACCCAACTCAAACACAGAGTTGGTGTTCACCTTACACCTGTGCTCCACGCACTCTGCAAGTGCTCCACGCACTCCACAAGTACTCCACGTACTCCACAAGTACTCAAGGTACTTTAAGTAGATCTCCCATGAACCTGCAATAACCTGCACTTCAACAGACCATACTTATGGAAGGAACTCCCTTGCCTTCCTCTTAGCTCTATCCGAGTACACACCTGTACTCCAAGTAGATCCTGCCTGATACTGCTCCCTGTTGTGTTGCTGTCTATATGATCTTGCACACCTGCAAATCAAACACGGTTCTGCACACCTGTGAACCTTGACCTTGCACACACATACACCTACAGATCAACGATCTTACTTACCATGTAGATCACTCTACACCCTGAAGAACCCTTGTCCTTGCCTCACCAAGTCCTTATGATTCTCCAACCAGTACCAAGCTTGGCACTGATAGGGAACTAGGAGGAACACCCTTACTCACTTCACACACAGAAGGAGCAAACTTTGCTTAACTCAAACTAGAACACTTTTCCAATACAACCATGAGTCTATTATATAGATCTCATCCAAACAATAATTAGACACCTAATTACAATAATTAGATCCCCAGCTCTCAGTCTAAGAATAGCTCTAATCATTCAAACACTTGGTTCGTTAACCAACTGCCCATAATTAGCTCGTAGTCGAACCACACAGGCGACCGACGTCGGTCCCTGTCTGCCTGGAGGTGACCGACGTCAGCCGATATATGACCGACGTTGGTTGCTTCTCTCTGCTGTCCTACCGACGTCGACTGATCAGACCGACCCCAGCTTCTCTGCAACTCAGCAACCTTCAGCAACCTCCTCTCTTATTTGCATCAGTGAAGCTTTTAGCTCCACAACCTAACAATCTCCCACTTGGAGATAAACAGCTGCACTGTACCTGTACCTGTACCCCATCTAATTTGTTTCCTAGTTTGTATCCCTCTTCAAGCTCAATCCTGAAGACATCCCACCACACATCCCGTGGTGTACCTCCTGTCATCCGAGTACCCTGCCACATCTGAACCTACAAACTCATGTAGTGAAGTCCTGACCCTGCATGTATACCTGCTGCTGGTCCCTCTCAAATCCCTGAGAATTCACTTCCCCGAATTGGCTCCTAACTCTGGCAGCTCCCACTGCATGGGAATACTCAGGCCTATACCAGACCTCATGTGATTTCAGACACTGTACCTGTCCAGCCCTTAGTGTGCTCTGGCTCTGCATCCCAAACCTTGCCAACACCTTATTCACATCAGCTCCCACTGGAGAAAAAATCTACCTATGATCTCCATGCCTCCCATGTCAAAGAATTCCACTGCTCCAAACTCCTCATGACATGCCACTGAAACTAATCTTACCCTTAGCTCAGCAAAACCCTGTATGTACAAACTTGCTATAGCAAAACATACCATCCACATACAGTAACAGAATGATGTCATGACCATCATCCTCCTGGTAAGACAAACCACAGTAGTTACCCTGACATTGACTGAAGTCATGCTTCGTCCTCCACCTGTCAAAACCTGTACCACTGTCCTGCAGCTCCTCAAGACCATATGACCTGGTCTTTCGTCTCACATATCCATTCTCTCTATTCTTCTACTAAGGCATCCATTCGTCTCTATGCTTTCATCCAGCTGGCAAACCTACCAAATATCCCGCTTGGTTTTGCATCATAATCTTGCCATGCTCCCACCTATTTCCTGGATCCTTCCTGCTCTACAATCAGCAACAAGTATAAAGAAGAGGAACATGAATTTGAGGGCCTACTTACGTCTTCAGTCCTCTGTATGGGTGTTTGAGACTCCTTGACAACATGCTGTCCACCCAAAATTCGTTACAGTGACCGACCTCGGCCACCCCACAGTCTGCATCTGACCAACGTCGGTTCCCATGCGTCTGTCCCTGACTACCAACCTGCCAGCGCTAGTGTCCCTGTTACCGACGTTGGTCCTCCTGACCGACATCGGTCTTACCTACTGCCGACGTCAATCCCCCTGATTGACGTCGGTCTTACTTTGCCCGACACTGTTGGCTTCAGTCTACACATGACCGACATTGGCACCTGTCTGTTCGATGCCGGTTCCTCCTGACCGATATCGGTATCTGTGTTCGCTTATGAGTGATGACTTTTTACCCGTGAGCTCCTTTGAATCAAAACCCATGTCCAAACTACTCTTGCTCAGAAGTATCCAGCCCATCCACTGATTTCTGTCTGCCATCTCCTCCAAGAACACCAAGGCTTTCCAGTTCTTAAGCTTGTCAAATACATCTATCTTCCGCTTAAGAACATGCATCTCCTCCTACTCATGTGACCAAGCCTACGAAGCCACGTCTCTGCTACAGAAGAAGAATCAGTAATATAAACAAGTAGATAAAGAGTACTTGTTTTCTTACCACCAGCTAATTCAAGTGCACCTGCTATGAGAGTTCTTGTGCATCTCTCATCACCCAATCTTTTTGAAGAAATTAGCCATATCTCCAAACTTGGGACCTGCATGACCTTCATCAACACCTGTGTGTTGGTCTCCTGCAATTTCAGCTTCACTTCCCCTTTGCCAATTCTTTGGCAAGGCTCACCAGCTCCTCTACCTGGGGCTACATGGAAAGAGGCAACCGAATCTTTTATCCAAGATTCAACTTTATCCAAGAAACCTGCAAACACATCTTGTGCAACAACACCTGCTACATCTGTATCTTCAGTTTCTTCATGCTGATCTGCTACCAACCAGCAATCTTCTTTTACCTGCTCTTTCTTTCCACGGGACCTTAAGTAACCATCTGTGCTTTTCAACTCCTCCATCCTTAGCTTACTTTGATCTGCCGTTGCTCTACTCCCACTCAATCAGAAACCCCTAAGAGTGCCCTGTAACCAAAAAACACAAAACCTGCTTCCTGCAACCTTAGCTCTAATACCACTTGTCAGGCACCAAGAGCAACAAACATGCTCTGATGCCATGTGTTGGGGGAATACAAAACCCAACACCGGAAGCACACAATTGATTACCAACTTCAAGCAACTTAATATGCGAAAATAACCAGAATCAACAAGTAACTAGAATTCAGAATAACACAGTATATGAGAGACAATACACAACTTGTATTAATAACTCTTTCAGAAGGAAATACAACAAAGAAGACTGCCACAGTTCTTCTTCCTTACACACCTCTAGGGCTCCCACACCTCTAGGACATAAACAGTAAATCTTCCCTCAAAGCTCTCTCTACTAGGTCCCAACACCCAACTCAAACACAGAGTTGGTGTTCACCTTACACCTATGCTCCACGCACTCCGCAAGTGCTCCACGCACTCCACAAGTACTCCACGTACTCCACAAGTACTCAAGGTACTTCAAGTAGATCTCCCATAAACCTGCAATAACCTGCACTTCAACAGACCATACTTATGGAAGGAACTCCCTTGCCTTCCTCTTAGCTCTATTCGAGTACACACCTGTACTCCAAGTAGATCCTGCCTTATACTGCTCCCTGTTGTGTTGCTGTCTATATGATCTTGCACACCTGTGAACCTTGACCTTGCACACACATACACCTACAGATCAATGATCTTACTTACCATGTAGATCACTCTACACCCTGAAGAACCCTTGTCCTTGCCTCACCAAGTCCTTATGATTCTCCAACCAGTACCAAGCTTGGCACTGATAGGGAACTAGGAGGAACACCCTTACTCACTTCACACACAGAAGGAGCAAACTTTGCTCAACTCAAACTAGAACACTTTTCCAATACAACCATGAGTCTATTATATAGATCTCATCCAAACAATAATTAGACATCTAATTACAATAATTAGATCCTCAGCTCTCAGTCTAAAAATAGCTCTAATCAGGCAAACACTTGGCTCGTTAGCTAACTGCCCATAATTAGCTCGTAGTCAAACCACACAGGCGACCGACGTCGATCCCTATCTGCCTGGAGGTGACCGACGTCGGCCGATATATGACCGACGTCGGTTGCTTCTCTCTGTTGTCCTACCGACGTCAGCTGATCAGACCGACCCCAGCTTCTCTGCAACTCAGCAACCTTCAGCAACCTCCTCTCCTGTTTGCATCAGTGAAGCTTTTAGCTCCACAACCTAACAATCTCCCACTTGGAGATAAACAGCTGCACTGTACCTCTACTTGTACCCCGTCTAATTTGTTTCCTAGTTTGTATCCCTCTTCAAGCTCGATCCTGAAGACATCCCACCACACATCCCGTGCTGTACCTCCTGTCATCCGAATACCCTGCCACATCTGAACCTACAAACTCATGTAGTGAAGTCCTGACCCTGCATGTATACCTGTTGCTGGTCTCTCTCAAATCCCTGAGAATTCACTTCCCCGAATTGGCTCCTAACTCTGACAGCTCCCACTGCATGGGAATACTCAGGCCTATACCAGACCTCATGTGATTTCGGACACTATACCTGTCTAGCCCTTAGTGTGCTCTGGCTCTGCATCCCGAACCTTGCCAACACCTTATTCACATCAGCTCCCACTGGAGACAAAATCTACCTGTGATCTCCATGCCTTCCATGTCAAAGAATTCCACTGCTCCAAACTCCTCATGACATGCCACTGAAACTAATCTTACCCTTAGCTCAGCAAAACCCTGTATGTACAAACTTGTTATAGCAAAACATACCATCCACATACAGTAATAGAATGATGTCATGACCATCATCCTCTTGGTAAGACAAACTACAGTAGTTACCCTGACATTGACTGAAGTCGTGCTTCGTCCTCCACCTGTCAAAACCTGTACCACTGTCCTGCAACTCCTCAAGACCATATGACCTGGTCTTCCATCTCACATATCCATTCTCTCTATTCTTCTACTAAGGCATCCATTCATCTCTATGCTTTCATCCAGCTGACAAACCTACCAAATCTCCTGCTTGGTTCTACATCATAATCTTGCCATGCTCCCACCTGTTTCCTGGATCCTTCCTGCTCTACAATCAGCAACAAGTATAAAGAAGAGGAACACGAATTTGAGGGCCTACTTACATCTTCAGTCCTCTGTATGGGTGTTTGAGACTCCTTGACAACATGCTATCCACCCAAAATTCATTACAGTGATCGACCTCGGCCACCCCACAGTCTGCATCCGACCAACGTCAGTTCCCATGCGTCTGTCCCTGACTACCAACCTGCCAGCGCTGGTGTCCCTGCTGCCGACGTCGGTCCTCCTAACCGACATCGGTCTTACCTACTGCCGACGTCAGTCCCCCTGACTGACGTTGCTCTTACTTTGCCCGACACTGCCAGCTTCAGTCTACACATGACCGACATCGACACCTGTCTGTTCGATGCCGGTTCCTCCTGACCGACATCGGTATCTGTGTTCGCTTGTGAGTGATGAATTTTTACCCGTGAGCTCCTTTGAATCAAAACCCATGTCCAAACTACTCTTGCTCAGAAGTATCCAGCCCATCCACTGATTTTTGTCTGCCATCTCCTCCAAGAACACCAAGGCTTTCCAGTTCTTAAGCTTGTCAAATACATCTATCTTTCGCTTAAGAACATGCATCTCCTCCCTACTCATGTGACCAAGCCTACGAAGCCACGTCTCTGCTACAGAAGAAGAATCAGTAATATAAACAAGTAGATAAAGAGTACTTGTTTTCTTACCACCAGTTAATTCAAGTGCACCTGCTGTGAGAGTTCTTGTGCATCTCTCATCACCCAATATTTCTGAAGAAATTAGCCATATCTCCAAACCTGGGACCTGCATGACCTTCATCAACACCTGTGTGTTGGCCGCCTACAATTTCAGCTTCACTTCCCCTTTGCCAATTCTTTGGCAAGGCTCACCAGCTCCTCTACCTGGGGCTGCATGGAAAGAGGCAACCGAATCTTTTATCCAAGATTCAACTTTATCCAAGAAACCTGCAAACACATCTTGTGCAACAACACCTGCTACATCTGTATCTTCAGTTTCTTCATGCTGATCTGCTACCAACCAGAAATCTTCTTTTACCTGCTCTTTCTTTCCATGGGACCTTAAGTAACCATCTGTGCTTTTCAACTCCTCCATCCTTAGCTTACTTTGATCTGCCGTTGCTCTACTCCCACTCAATCAGAAACCCCTGAGAGTGCCTTGTAACCAAAAAACACAAAACCTGCTTCCTGCAACCTTAGCTCTAATACCACTTGTCAGGCACCAAGAGCAACAAACATGCTCTGATGCCACGTGTTGGGGGAATACAAAACCCAACAACGGAAGCACACAATTGATTACCAACTTCAAGCAACTTAATATGCAAAAATAACTAGAATCAACAAGTAACTAGAATTCAGAATAACACAGTATATGAGAGACAATACACAACTTGTATTAATAACTCTTTCAAAAGGAAATACAACAAAGAAGACTGCCACAGTTCTTCTTCCTTACACACCTCTAGGGCTCCCACACCTCTAGGACATAAATAGTAAATCTTCCCTCAAAGCTCTCTCTACTAGTTCCCAACACCCAACTCAAACACAGAGTTGGTGCTCACCTTACACCTATGCTCCACGCACTTCGCAAGTGCTCCACGCACTTCACAAGTACTCCACGTACTCCACAAGTACTCAAGGTACTTTAAGTAGATCTCCCATGAACCTGCAATAACCTGCACTTCAATAGACCATACTTATGGAAGGAACTCCCTTGCCTTCCTCTTAGCTCTATCCGAGTACAAACCTGTACTCCAAGTAGATCTTGCCTGATACTGCTCCCTGTTGTGTTGCTGTCTATATGATCTTGCACACCTGGAAATCAAACAGAGTTCTGCACACCTGTGAACCTTGACCTTGCACACACATACACCTGCAGATCAACAATCTTACTTACCATGTAGATCACTCTACACCCTGAAGAACCCTTGTCCTTGCCTCACCAAGTCCTTATAATTCTCCAACCAGTACCAAGCTTGGCACTGATAGGGAACTAGGAGGAACACCCTTACTCACTTCACACACAGAAGGAGCAAACTTTGCTCAACTCAAACTAGAACACTTTTCCAATACAACCATGAGTCTATTATATAGATCTCATCCAAACAATAATTAGACATCTAATTACAATAATTAGATTCGTAGCTCTCAGTCTAAAAATAGCACTAATCATGCAAACACTTGGTTTGTTAGCTAACTGCCCATAATTAGCTCGCAGTCGAACCACACAGGCGATCGACATGGGTCCCTGTCTGCCTGGAGGTGACCGATGTCGGCCGATATATGACCGACGTTGGTTGCTTCTCTCTGTTGTCCTATCGACGTCGGCTGATCAGACTGACCCCAGCTTCTCTGCAACTCAGCAACCTTCAGCAACCTCCTCTCTTGTTTGCATCAGTGAAGCTTTTAGCTCCACAACCTAACAATCTCCCACTTGGAGATAAACAGCTGCACTGTACCTGTACCTGTACCCCGTCTAATTTGTTTCCTAGTTTGTATCCCTCTTCAAGCTCAATCCTGAAGACATCCCACCACACATCCCGTGCTGTACCTCCTGTCATCCGAGTACCCTGCCACATCTGAACCTACAAACTCATGTAGTGAAGTCCTGGCCCTGCATGTATACCTGCTACTGGTCCCTCTCAAATCCCTGAGAATTCACTTCCTCGAATTGGCTCCTAACTCTGACAGCTCCCACTGCATGGGAATACTCAGGCCTATACCAGACCTCATGTGATTTTAGACACTGTACCTGTCCAGCCCTTAGTGTGCTCCAGCGCTGCATCCCGAACCTTGCCAACACCTTATTCACATCAGCTCCCACTGGAGACAAAATCTACCTGTGATCTCCATGCCTCCCATGTCAAAGAATTCCACTGCTCCAAACTCCTCATGACATGCCACTGAAACTAATCTTACCCTTAGCTCAGCAAAACCCTGTATGTACAAACTTGTTATAGCAAAACATACCATCCACATACAGTAACAGAATGATGTCATGACCATCATCCTCCTAGTAAGACAAACCACAGTAGTTACCCTGACATTGACTGAAGTCGTGCTTCGTCCTCCACCTGTCAAAACCTGTACCACTGTCCTGCAGCTCCTCAAGACCATATGACCTGGTCTTCCGTCTCACATATCCGTTCTCTCTATTATTCTACTAAGGCATCCATTTGTCTCTGTGCTTTCATCCAACTGGCAAACCTACCAAATCTCCCACGTGGTTCTGCATCATAATCTTGCCATGCTCCCACCTGTTTCCTGGATCCTTCCTACTCTACAATCAGCAACAAGTATAAAGAAGAGGAACACGAATTTGAGGGCCTACTTACGTCTTCAGTCCTCTGTATGGGTGTTTGAGACTCCTTGACAACATGTTATCCACCCAAAATTCATTACAGTGACCGACCTCGGCCACCCCACAGTCTACATTCGACCGACGTCAGTTCCCATGCGTCTGTCCCTGACTACCAACCTGCCAGCGCTGGTGTCCCTACTACCGACGTCGATCCTCCTGACCGACATTGGTCTTACCTACTGCCGACGTCAGTCCCCCTGACTGACGTTGGTCTTACTCTACCCGACACTGCCGGCTTCGGTCTGCACATGGCCGACATCGGCACCTGTATGTTCGACGCCGGTTCCTCCTGACCGACATCGGTATCTGTGTCTGTTTGTGAGTGATGACTTTTTACCTGCGACCTCCTTTGAATCAAAACCCATGTCCAAACTGCTCTTGCTCAGAAGTATCCAGCCCATCCACTGATTTTTGTCTGCCATCTCCTCTAAGAACACCAAGGCTTTCCAGTTCTTAAGCTTGTCAAATACATCTGTCTTCCGCTTAGGAACATGCATCTCCTCCCTACTCATGTGACCAAGCCTACGAAGCCACGTCTCTGCTACAGAAGAAGAATCAATAATATAAACAAGTAGATAAAGTGTACTTGTTTTCTTACCACCAGTTAATTCAAGTGCACCTGCTGTGAGAGTTCTTATGCATCTCTCATCACCCAATCTTTCTGAAGAAATTAGCCATATCTCCAAACCTGGGACCTGCATGACCTTCATCAACACCTGTGTGTTGGCCGCCTGCAATTTCAGCTTCACTTCCCCTTTGCCAATTCTTTGGCAAGGCTCACCAGCTCCTCTACCTAGGGCTGCATGGAAAGAGGCAACCGAATCTTTTATCCAAGATTTAACTTTATCCAAGAAACTTGCAAACACATCTTGTGCAACAACACCTGCTACATCTGTATCTTTAGTTTCTTCATGCTGATCTGCTACCAACCAGCAATCTTCTTTTACCTGCTCTTTCTTTCCACGGGACCTTAAGTAACTATCTGTACTTTTCAACTCCTCCATCCTTAGCTTACTTTGATCTATCGTTGCTCTACTCCCACTCAATCAGAAACCCCTGAGAGTGCCCTGTAACCAAAAAACACAAAACCTGCTTCCTGCAACCTTAGCTCTAATACCACTTGTCAGGCACCAAGAGCAACAAACATGCTCTGATGCCATGTGTTGGGGGAATACAAAAACCAACACCAGATGCACACAATTGATTACCAACTTCAAGCAACTTAATATGCAAAAATAACCAGAATCAACAAGTAACTAGAATTCAGAATAACACAGTATATGAGAGACAATACACAACTTGTATTAATAACTCTTTCAGAAGGAAATACAACAAAGAAGACTGCCACAGTTCTTCTTCCTTACACACCTCTAGGGCTCCCACACCTCTAGGACATAAACAGTAAATCTTCCCTCAAAGCTCTCTCTACTAGGTCCCAACACCCAACTCAAACACAAAGTTGGTGTTCACCTTACACCTGTGCTCCACGCACTCTGCAAGTGTTCCACGCACTCCACAAGTACTCCACGTACTCCACAAGTACTCAAGGTACTTCAAGCAGATCTCCCATGAACCTACAATAACCTGCACTTCAACAGACCATACTTATGGAAGGAACTCCCTTGCCTTCCTCTTAGCTCTATCCGAGTACACACCTGTACTCCAAGTAAATCCTGCCTGATACTACTCCCTGTTGTGTTGCTGTCTATATGATCTTGCACACCTGCAAATCAAACACAGTTCTGCACACCTGTGAACCTTGACCTTGCACACACATACACCTGCAGATCAATGATCTTACTTACCATGTAGATCACTCTACACCCTGAAGAACCCTTGTCCTTGCCTCACCAAGTCCTTATGATTCTCCAACCAGTACCAAGCTTGGCACTGATAGGGAACTAGGAGGAACACCCTTACTCACTTCACACATAGAAGGAGCAAACTTTGCTCAACTCAAACTAGAACACTTTTCC
>JARHVA010005802.1:235000-335000 GCA_037957365.1 Torreya grandis
AAATTTAGGGTTTGAACCAATGACCTATACTCCATTGATTCTTAATATAATTTTTGATAAATAATTAGTTTCTACATATTCCTAAATGAACTATTTATTCCTTCACTTTAAGAATCCCTAACAATAAGGAAATCAAAAAGTAATATAGATAATTCCAACTACATCATAAAATTCTTAATCAAGAAAATGATTTGAAAACCATTTCAAAACTAGATATACATGTAAATAATGAATTTTATAATCACATAAATCTTTACATTTTGAACAATTTTGGGAACAAATTGAATAAAAATAAGGTGCCTTCAATTGATGTCATCCTAAGTAGACTTGATGTCATGATCTTCACATAAATGAGACTGAATACAATGGCAAGAAGTGTACCCCACTAATATTAAAAACATAATGAATAGAACCTACACAAAACTCATAGCAAAGAATAATCATTTCATTTATTTTCCCATCCCTTATCAACTTCTATACCAAGATTTCCATTCCACCACTTTTAATCATGGTGTGTTCAGAAAGGAAGGAATTTAGGCAAAAAATACCATTCCATATTATACTTAGATGAGCCATAACCATGTTGAGAAAGGAAGTATATCACAAATGCATGCTAGAAAACATGGTCTTATGGTGATGTGGAGGTCTAATTTAGTTACTAGACTATTTTAGAGTGTTTTGCCTTTCATGAAGAAGCATTGAGAAGTGGACTTGTGCCCCTGTGCATAAACCTCAACCTTCATAGGATACACCCAACTTACCTACTATGGAAATATCTCACATAAAACACAACTTATAGAGGAATATAGAATAGTAATTTACTTGTAGCCTAGTATCAGGGTTAGAATTGTAAAAAAAGAATATTCTTTTTTCTTATCCCATGTAAAATGAATCTATTTACCTACACCTTGGTGTCAGCAGTTAAATGATTAAAAAAGAATATTATTTTTACTTGTCTCTTATGAGATGAATCTAGGGGTATAAGCCTTCAGCTAATATGTAAAATAATTTTATAAATAGGTAATAGGGAATGATTTCCCAATTCAAAAAACCAACTGGGAGAATAATTTCTTTTCTACCGGTTTAAAATTTACAATATTTTCTTCTAGAATTTGGATCATATATGTTTGGTCAACATAACATATAACCATATTCACATATGGGATTTATTATTATTGTGGGGCCTACAATAGAAAATATAATTTATAAAAGAAATGTTAAAAAAAATGTAAAATACCAAAAATAACTGATGTGTCACTTTGGATCCCAAAAGCACATCTTTGGATCTTGACCATCATGTGTACAACACTTCATAATTATGAAATCCCAGTTGAAATCCATAAATGTAGAGCTCATGAATATGTTGGCAGTATGATAAAATTGTTAATAATATGTATCCCATCAATGCCACATCAAAACCTATGTAAGATATCATCTATGAGAATGAAGATCGATTGTTGTTGTTGGGCCTATAATGGGAAATATATATTTATAGTTTTGATTAAGTTGATCCATCACTATTTTTTTGAATGCCATGAAAAACTAAAATACCTTATATTTGATTAAATCAATTAAGTTTACCATTGTTGTTGATCCATTTATCTAACAAATGACATGGTTCATTTAAAAATAGAATTTATATACTTTCTTAATGTTAGGAATTAGATTATACATTATGTATTTACTAAGAGGTAAATAGTAATAGGTTATTTGGTAGTAATATTATTATGAATATAGGTTTGAATGTATAATATTCTTGAGATATATTATTATATGTTATAAAAATATATCATATATAGAGTTTATATTATCAGAGAGATTTTGGGAAAGAAATTAATAGAGAGAATATAGGAATAAGGTTCCTATAAATATGTAACTTTTGTATTTTTTTATATGCACATAGTATGAAATGATATAAAAAAATATTATTATTATTACTATAATTAAAATTCTCTCTATGCATTCATATTTGTGTTCAACTCTTTGAATTCACAATAGTGGTATTAGAGCAATGTGTAATCCTTTGTATAATGGAGTTATAAAATATGTCAAAGGGAAACCATACTTCTCATGTACCCCAGTGGATGATAGTGTTTTATGAAAAGTGAGAATTATAGATAAATATAATTAGTACAAACTAGTATATTTTATATTTTTATCTTACTAAGTTTGGCACAAGAATATACACGGTGATGACCTGCATCCTAATTCAAGACCAGAGAATAAATGTGAGAATTTTGAGCACTAATGATCTAAGTGTCATTCTTATAAGTTCACATGAAAATCTAAAATACATACTATCATCTTACATGGCTAATGCCTTTAATTTTTAAAGATTTTAAGAATTTTATATCAGACCTACTTGCATGTATATTGTTTTATTTTTTGTGTGTCATACCAGCAAAAGTGTGGATGTAGATAATGAGGCATAATATAATATGTCAATACATGTGTGTTTCGTATCTCAGTCAGAATTATATTGGTGTAACATAATGTATTCTATATATGTTTATAGAAGTTTTCCATCTTACACAGCTCCACATCATAGTTGGGCTATGATAAATGCATGATCTTCATTAGTTTTATTGCTTGGTTTATTTTGCTCAAGCCATATAATATATGCTCATCATTAGTAGATCATTCATTACATGCATGTCTCCATTTTCCATCACATCATATCACTAATATTTTCCTAAGCATATTATGCTCATAGCCATATGCCAATAAGTCTTTAATCTTTTTGGATTGACAAAGATCTCTCTTCAGCATCACCAGAAACGTTTGTTACATGTTTCTTGTTGTATATGCATTGATTTACTATTACAAGATTCCACCATAGAATATGTTTGATATGTAAACATTGAAATTTCATCTTTTATTTGATATAATCTATTTAGTAGATGCCAACTACATCTATTCTACGTACATCTCACGACCCGTGTACCATGCAATATTGATAGGTTCCATGTTAGTCATTATTATTTTATGGTCAAAGCTACATATAAGAGTGTTTTAGTTTTGAGTAAAGGAAATTGGTCAGGTCATTTGAATTGTATTTTATTATATACTACAATCAAATTAGGTCTTTTATATTTATTATTTAAGTTGGGTATAATTCAAGAAGTTTTTTTTTATATTTTGGTACTTAGGTTATGTTTTTAGTATAAACCATGTGAACTTAAAAAGTCTTAAAAAGAGTCCATTGTCATTAAGAGTTAATGATTCTAATTAGATTTCATAAAATAGGTCTTTATGTTTATTTGAGTCATTGTGTTGGTCATAATTTTGAGTTATTATTATTATTATTATTATTATTATTATTATTATTATTATTATTATTATTATTATTATTATTATTATTATTATTATTATTATTATTATTATTATTATTATCATCATCAAAGTCATTTTAGTTATAATGTCTATCATCAAAAGTATAGCCCTTTGTAAAAACCCTTTATGTCATTTTGAGTCAATTGTCAAAATTATTAAAAAAAATTACCTTACGAATGAATTTTTGGGCAACCCCAATCTCTGAGTCAAATATTGTATGGGGGACTCTATTCCATTAAAAAGCATTTACCTAAGCTACATCAGTATACTAGCTACATGAGCAATGAGAAACTGGAGGTTGAAGGATATATAAAGGAAGGAGGTTTTCAATGACCCCTCATCAATCACCAATGATGTGGTAAGATTGTGTGTGGTGTGTTGTTATAGTTTTTTTTATGTGTTTTTAAAATAAGAATAGAATAATATGCTTATTCAATTAATGTAATTTGCATGAAAATTATAAACATAATTTCCTGATGTGAAAACATTGTGAAATGATAGAAAGTAACAATGTAAGTCAATTCATAGATCTTGAAAGGGTTTATGGTAGAGATCCAGAAAAGTGCAGGAGGTCAATAGTTAATGGGTCTTGGTCATGTCAAGGTTTTTTATAAACCTATAAAACCATGGGAGTGAATATCTTTTTATATCAAGGTCATGAGCTAAATAGGGCATGCTATAAGAGGTTTTTTATAAACCTGTAAAACCATGGGAGGAGTGAATATCTTTTTATATCATATTCATTTGTATATATAATGAGATTTTCATATAACATTGCATAGAATTTAATTTGATTAATTTAATATGTAAATTTGATGATAGGCCTTATGCATTTACAAAAATCACTAGTGTGTAGAGGATATGTAGACACATGAAGGTTACATTAGTAAAATAATGAGATTTGGTTGGTGACCATATGTAAAGGAAACTAACCATGTCACACATTTTGATCACAACATCATCTCGCCATGGATTTTATTAATTGTATGTTGTAGTTGCATTATATTATAATTTTGAGCTCATTTTGAGACCACTTTCAGAGATTTTTTGTGTTACCACTATTTATATATATAAATATGGGTCACAATTAATTGACTATATATAGATGTAGGGATTCATATGGCCATGTATAATATAGGTCAAATGAATTTTCTCAAATGCAATGCTAAAGTTTAAAATAAACTCTATGAAATTCTCGTAGTCTGTGTACCCATTATGTATTAATACCCAATCTATAAATTAGGTCATGTTCACAAGAAAATCTAGTAATCACCATGTGGATGTATAAATATCATATTATTCTATAATGTTATGTTCTCATTTTCTTGGTGCATAAAAATATGGTTCATGGTTATTAAATTTATATGGTAGGATGGTTGGTGACTTTTCCAAACTATAATGCTCATCAAGTATATTAATTAACATATAATAAAAATGAATTTGTATATGATAAGCATATATATATATATATATATATATATATATATATATATATATATATATATATATATATATATATACCTTCCTTACTAGAATCATGTTTACCTAGGTATTTAAATTTTATATCTATTTATTTATTTGTATAAGGTAAGACTAAAAATATTCTTCACGTAAAAAATAGACTTAAATATATATTCTCAATGTCACATTGATAATAAATTTTAAATAATGTGATAGATAAATTTAAATAATAAATAATGATATCAATGGCACAACCATATTTATTTATAATTTTGTAAACATATATTTTTATTTTCTTTTTCTTTAATAATTATTAACTTTAATAAATCTAAATTTTTATTGACAATTGTATTTTATTTAAACAATTTATAATATAATAATTTTATTAATAAAGATATAATTAATAATAATTATCAAATTTTAATAATATAAATTTAGTTAGTAATAATTAGGGTGTAATTAGTAATAATTTTAATAATCATAATATAATTAACAATATAATATTTTTAATCATCATATGGTTTTGGAAAAATAAAAAAAATTAATGTATTTTATATAAATTTCTTTAAAATAATTTTGAAATTTTAAATAATTTTCAAAAGCTACTATATTTAGTGATCAACGTATACAAAAGTTGTAAAATTTAAAAGAAAATTAAATAATTTTTTTTTTTTTTTTTAATTTATTAATATTTTTATTTTCATGGTTTCATTTAACCATGGACAAAAAGTTGTTGAATTTCAATCATAATTTAAAATTTGGTAATTATATCATAGGAAAATACTTCAATTGACATTTCTTACATTGCATTCTACAATCCATGCAAGTTAAAGATGCCACCATTTTGTTTGTCATGTAGGGTTAGAATGGCAAAGAGACCTAATTATAAATATTCCTTTTAACAGATAAAATGAGCAAAGTGTGATATTTCAACCTTTACCATAGTGATGTTTAATGTTTTGAAAATGTGGTATTATTTGACTATGATGGATGACATGAATCCATCTTGTTATTTGGAGGGGCAATGGGACCAATTAAGAGTCTACGTCATTAAGGGCTTTACATAGATAAATATAGGAGACCTCTAAAAATATATATATGTTGTATTTGGTGTAAAATTGATTATCGTTTTATTTAGAGACATTTAAAACATTTTGTGTTGACATTTTAATATATTAATATTTTTTATGTTATATTTGGTGTATAATAGTAATACATAATTTTATTTTATTTTAATTTAAAGATATTCTAATATGTCAATATTTTGTATTTTATATTTGGAATATAATAATACTACATAATTATATAATAATTATATATCTATTTAATTTGTGTTACATTAAAATTAAAAAATTATTTATTATAATAATTTTAGTCAATAAATTAATAAAAATTAAGACTTTTTCATTAATATTAAATTTTTAAATGTTTATATTTAATTTTGGTATTTTTTTCCATCAAATAAAATATTTAATTTTTTTAATATTTTATTGTTTGGAGGATTTGGATACGATAATTTTTATATATTATTATAATATATAGTTTTATATGTTATAAATCATAAATTTTAAAAATGACATGTATGTGGCATTTAATTTTGAAGATAGCATTAAGAGCATATAATTAAAATGAATATGATATAACAAATAATTAAACATTTACTTGAAATCTAACATTGACACATGTGTGCAAATTTTAATAATTTTACAATGATATTTAAAGTAAGAAAATATTATTTATTGTATAAATTATAAATGTTAAAATGATTCTAGATTATTATCAGATTTTTAATTTCACAATACACTTTACATGTCAATTTTTTTAATTAAGAAATGCCTATATATTAATATAAAACAAGATATGGTATAACACTAATCATATAAAATAATGGGTGGAAAAAGTCACACCCCATGAGAAAAGTCATATCGAGGGTTAAAGAAAACCCCTAAAAAAAGTCATAAAAAGTGATCAAAAATGACCACACAAAAAAAACATACTTCACATCAATTTCTAACAAAACAGAGAAACTAAAGTACCAATAACATTAATGAGAACATTTAAGCAATAATAACAAACATGGAAATCAGTGGAGGTAGAGGAGATGATGGATATAAAGGCTTCAACCAATCCTCCCATGGTTGAAGGATCTTCGTCAATAAGCAAACTCTCCCAACCAAAGTTTTATTGCTTTTCCAAAGTCTCATTTTGATTTCTTTCAAGAGAAATAGCCAACTCTAGACATTAAAATTTTCCATGGAGAGGTAGACCCAAGCCTTTCTTTATCACCATCTTGTGATGAGCGATTAGATCCACTACCCTTACAATCACCTCTAGAGTAAGAGGAACCATGCCAACCACTACAACGAGGAGGAAGCCAACGAGGTGGTGAATGTCATGGAGATTATCTCTTATGTTTGGGTCTAGATTGTTTTTACCTTGGCTCACATCCTTATTCCTAGGGGTGAAGAATTTCATGGAGCATTAAGAGGTTCTCGACTGATTGGACATGGGGAATTTTCCCAATGATCAAGTAAACACTAGAGGTGGATGAGCTCAAGACAGACCTTGTCTATTTGGATTTGAATCTAAAGAGTGACATTAGAAATTATAGTGATATTATTAGAAATAGAAAAAATATGCTCCAACTCTTCATGATTAAAGCAAGCATAAATCCTAGATTTTCATATTTGAAACATAATATTGGATCGAAAGATATGACATAAGAGATTATATTTTGTAGGTAGATAGGTTAAGTCCCCCAAGAGAGCCATGTGAACAATTCTAGGGGAAAAGGTTGGAAAAGGGAATAGATCTAGTGCCATGTAGAATACATGTGTAGAGAAAACCAAAAGAGATGTTTAATCAATTTTTGTTATTGATAGGCTAGGAAAATGGGTTTGGACACACCCAAATGCTTGAATTTGTCACCCACAGACAAGCCTTGATAATGAAGGCACCATAAAAAGTGAGATTTTTTGGGCTTAATAGAAGTAGACCACACTATTTTGAAAAACCTGGCCCCGATCCCATCATTGGAATGAAGATTTCATCTAATATTGAGCATATCAATTAGAATATGTTGAAGGGACATTAGTTAATATCCCAACCATGGAGTGTATCAAGTGAATGTGGTATTTGTACATCAATGCCAATCCCTCCACCAAGGAATAAGAGAATTAACTCTAATTTTATAAAAGTATTCATCAGGTATGAAGCCTTGAATTTCTACAATGGCCTCTACATCTGAGTTTATTAGTTGTTATTTATGTTGAAGATACTACCAAGTGAGCCAAACCCTACTTTCTTTATAAAAGAGGTCATAGATAACCTTTATACCTTTTATGAAAAGGCATAGCCCTTTAACCTAGGGGACCAAGTCAAAGGGAACATTGTGAAAATTAAGACAAAGTGACCATAAAAGGAACTAAGAGTTAATGGAGAGGCCACTTATAAAACCATTACAATCCTACTTGAGGTGATGCTGAAGCTTCTCCCAATCCTTACTTAAACTTTACAAAGACCCCTTATTTTGATAGGCATTGGGGTGATAAGCAAAGATTGAATTCGTAAGCCTTGTCATTCTTTCTTGCCATAGGGTAGACCCTGATAGATAAAATAGTGAAGAAAAGTCATTCAAGATTCATCCCTAGAAAGACGTTTGATTATTCATTTAGCCCCAAGAGTCAGCCCTTGTAGTTTAATGTTGACAACACCCAGTTCCAAAAATTACTTTAGGTGATAAAAAATATTATAGGAAATTATATGGAAGCCCTTGTGTCCCTTAGAATTAGTTCAAATAAAATCCTTTAAGAATTTTTCTAATTTGTCATAGATAGCATTAGAATGGGTCAAGTAGGAGGAATAGTAAACATGCATGGCTATCAAAACCTTGGAGCAGATTTGAAACTTACTAGCCAAAGATAAAGGGTTAGTTATCTAAAAGGAAAGATTTTTTCTACTCTTTGTACCACATACGACCATAAGTCAGAGGGAGAGACCAAAAATGCAAAAACAATGCCTATAAAATTGAACTACAATCCTAGTAGAATCTACTACCATTGAAATTCTTTAAGCCAAGAAGGTTTGGGGCCAAGCGACTACATGTAGTATTGGGTATTTCTCTATTGAATGAAAGATCCTAAAGCCAAAAAAATTGTGCATACATTCTATGGCATTTTTACAACATCTCTTAAAGTTATAACATGATTAATTATGTTGATAGCTATTCACCTGCTTAAATGAGCACTTTATTATGTTTCTGATCGATAAACTCCATTTAAAGTTGGAGGATAAATATAATCACTTTTCTTTGATGTTAATATGTTCCATGCTTTGGTTTAACTATAATGTAAGGCTTCAGTGTCATTAAAATAGGTGCATAGACCTACTATTGATAAGATGCTAGATACACAAACAATATAATTTATTACATTCCATTAATGACATTTATTTTGTTTTTCATTGATCGAAAGACTATAATATATATATATATATATATATATATATATATATAAATATATATATAAGTAAAGCCATAGATAATAACATTTTGAGTTTGAGTAGCCACCCATTTAAGAATTCCTTGCACCTCTAAAAGGTTTGATGTCATGCTAGACTTTTAAGGGTAAATATGGTTTTCTAGATTATCATGGAGAAGAACCCTTGCCTAAGAGATATTGTATAATATTTTTCTTTTGGACTCTCAAAATCTGTTTTGTGTGGCTTTATATATATATATATATATATATATATATATATAAACCATTTGTTCTTTAATTTTTATTTTTATTAAAGAGATTTAACATGGCTTCATACCAAAGGCTACCTAATTGGTTCTTGCAAACTAAGTCTCATAATTCCATAAATAGTATGGGAAATAGGGGTGGGAACTAATTAACTAGGAAAGTTACAGAACACATAACCTTTTTGATAAGTTGAAGTGATTTTTTTAAAATTTAAGGTTTACGAAATCAATCAATCCACAGATTATTGTTTTAATATTAATTTGGCTTTGTTAAAGAAAGGAACAAAAATTTGTCACTTGATAATTTAATGTATGGATATTTTTAAAAAATAAATTGATGGATAATAATAATTCTACACAAAATATTTGGTTAGTAGATTAAATTAGGAAAGATAAAATAATTTTTTGGGAAAGTAGATGGAGATAGGGAAAAATTAAAAAAAAAAACTAATAAAAATAATGTAATTAAATTAGTTATATGAAATAAGACTAAGAAAACTGAAGTTTAAACGTTTCACATTACATAGGAGTCCAAGATTGAAGGAAAAAAGCAATACTATAGAACCACTTAGAAGAAACTATAAAATGCCATCACAAATGGCCTTGGTCACTAATCCGTAAAACATCCTTCAATCCGTAAAACATCCTTCAAGCATAAAATCAACACTAAAAGAAAATTTCATCAATGAAAAAATGGTAAATATAATCTATGGTTTCTCTAAGCTTTTCAAATAAGCACAATCTACGAAGCCAAAATAAGGAGGAAGGATAGATACTACAATAAACACTTAAAAATCTAGACCACTGATTCCCTCGACAACAACTAGAACAAATGGAAAGTTGTAAGTGGGTCAAGTCTTTTATGATTAATTATGTTTATTCTTCATTGAGAGGATGTCTTCATGGTGATAATATTTATTAGGATAAATGAAAATAGATTTAGAGGTAGTAAATAAATTTATTAGTGTTATTCTCATAGTAGTTGTGGGAGAAAGAAATGTGCTCAACAATATGAATAACATAGAGGATATCTTGAATGATTGAATTAAGCTTTCATTTGACATATCTTCTTGATTTAACAACATTAATAATCAAGAGAGAATCACACTCTATAAATAGTTCCCTAAAATTAAAATAATATCAGTTATCAAACCTCTAGGAAGAACTAGAGTAAAGTACTGGAATCTCAAGAAATGAGACAAATCCATTGAGTCACACCATGTGTAAGTAATAGGAAATTTTGGAATTTTTGATGGGGTGAGTATTTTATGGAAAATGAAAGATAGGTAAATAAGTAATTATCAAGTAATAAATTTATAATGAATGTTTGGAAGTTTTTTATTTTACTTTTGTTTTATAATAATATTTTATATGAAATATACATTTATTAATAGATAAATTTTATTTAAATTGTTATTGTAAATAAAATATATGTTCTTGAAATTAATTTATAGAACTACTAGATGTGTGACAATAAAGTTAAATTTTAATCTTTTTGCTACATGGCTTATAGCGCATAGCCCACTTTTTGATAATGGGTGTGGGGGGGTAACGCCTTTCCACGATTGTCGCAAGAGGGTTCATTGGGGCAACAAAAAATAAAAAGGTAAAACCCTTGATTTTAAGAATAGGAATTCTACCAGAATCTATTTTTTAAAGGAAAGTCCTAGTGACATTTTTCCAATCTATTTTTAGGAGGAAAAATCCTAACAACACTTTACCAATTAGAGGTATTTATCTTTATAGAGTTCATATGCAGTCTACACAACGAGTTCACATGTAATCTGTTCATCTTGAAACTAATAAAACTAAATATCTTGCACAATAAATGTTTCCTTAACATTACTAAAATTTGACCATGTAAATAATGTATTTTACCTCATACATGTTGAAACGACAAACATTTATTTTCTTCATCATCATTTTAATTTATAACACTAATAAATATCATCTAAAATTTATTTATAGAGATACATCAATAAAAATATTAAACAAACTTATATTAAAAAAACTAAAAGGGTAAGATGTCGGAATCTATTATAAGTATGAAAACTTATAATTTATAATAGGGGTAGTAGCGACTTCATTGCTGCAATGTATTTTCTCTGTAGGGTTTTCTAAAAGAATCTGACATAAAAAAATTGTTATCAATAGAAAAATAAAAGGAGAGAAAAAAAATTGTGCAAACATTAGTTCTAGGATAATGTCATAATAAAGATAATAGAAATTTGTGTTTCATAAGCGATTGTTTAGGAAATTCTTGTACAGATATATTTTATATCAAGACTCTTCGAATAGGCTTAAATATTTAGGAAAGACTCGTGAGGGATTATTACAGTTTTCTATGGCAGAAAAATACTTTAATCGACTGGTTGTGATAAATTTATACTTCCCATAGCTGGTCCAACAACAGCAATGGATCCCCCTCCTCAAACCTCAAATCTTCAAGTGGCTGTGGTGCGGTATCGGTGCGCTCCACACCCAGAGATCCAGTGCTCAGGAGGAATACAAGATTATGATACTGCCAACGCATGTTCATGAGCTCTTCTTGTGCGGCTGCCAATTGTGTTTCAAGCTCAGCAATCTACTTCTTCATTTGTTCAACTGCACTTGCACACCATGGACGGGGTCCTTCAGTCTTGCAGTTGCTTCATACACTATACCAACACCCTAAATACCAACACCACGTCAGAACCAAATCTTACAGAATCAACTATCATCACTGGAAGAAAGAAAAAAACAGAAATAAAGTCGGCATACTTGAATCATTTTAACAATATTGCTGGTTCCAAACACTCTCTGCACCGTTGCAAACTTGTCTGGATCATCGGAAGGAAAATGGGGAGCCAACACGCATTGTTCTGAACATTTCTTGCGTTGCACTCTACAAGCAGCGCAAGCAGAAGATTCCATCTTTCTTTTTGCCATGGGAGAATAGAATGCTTTACACCTGTTAGTGTACTCTTTACACGGAGAATATGGCCACGTGGCATGTTTCATCATATTTTGCAATGCCTACGTAAGCCAGACAGTCAATCCCAGATAACGTGTTTAACGTGGCACTTGAATATGGTGGTAAGTCAGTCAGTCAGTCAATCCAAGATAACGTGTTATAAAGTTTTTAGTTTTACACGTTAAGAAGCATTAAAGTTTTATGCATGTGCTTTTAATATTAGTTAGAAATGTTGATATTATAAATAATTTAGCGATTTTATTTAATATTTTTAATTATATTTTTTTAAAAATAGTTATGGATGTTAGTTTTGGCTATTTTAAGATATATTCATTTTGATTATTGTTTATTTTATTTTTGTAATATTATATTATGAATAGCACGCTAATATATATTTATACATGTGTATTTTTACCTTTTGAAAATGTTTTTATTAATTTTTTAACTTCTGTAAAAAACTAGAGTTATAATCCCAAGTTCATAACAACATTAATATAAACTTACAATTCAACATGTATATGACAAATTATTTCATATTTAATGTATTGTCTTAAGCTCAATAATTGCAACACAATTGTTATTACAAATTTTAAAACAATTAACACAATAAATGCAGGGACTAATTTTGCTACGTCACACACACACACACACACACACACACACACACACACACACACACACACACACACACACACACACACACACACACACACAGAGAGAGAGAGAGAGATATTCACTAGGGTTTGTCCCAAAGGTGTAAGTTACAACAAAACGAAAGTATATTTTTGTTTTGATAAAACAGGGCCTTGTAAAGTGAAAGTGAAAAGTAGTAGTTGTACCTCAAATGAAATTATGATCACTAATCTTGTCAATCATTTTGTGTACAAAGTGTTAAGCTATAATAATCTTATTTTTCTAGTAATGATGATGGTGGAAAATAAGGTTGTATATTCCTTCATACATTGTGGCCATGCATTGTGTGGGGAAGAAGACATTTGTTTCATGTTGAGCTTGAACAATGGAAAAGTGTTAGGTAAGGGAAAGGCCATACAAAACATGCAAGTGGTGAAAGATTTAAAGTTGAGATGACTAGTGATGGTGTGGGGGAATGACATAGTATTTAAGGAGATATCGTACACCATAAACTCCATTTTCTACACCAACCCTAGATTGAGGGAAGTTGTTGAAATTACATGGCCTTCACCCAATGCAAATAGGTCTGTAACTTGTAAGGTGGTGAAATATGTGATTGACTATAATATATTTTCAAGAGTGGATGAGGACTTCATAAGAGCTAATTTGATTACCACAAAGATTCATGTTCGGCATGCATCTCAAATTAGTGCTACAATGTTGTTGACGTGGAGACAAGACATTGGGGTCGCAAAGTCTATCTTGTAGCTATTATTTATCCATTTTTACAATAGATGGACACTTGAATAAATTACATTAGGCATAAGAACATACATAAAAACCATATCCAAACACCTATAAGAAAGGTGGCCATAACTAAACCTTATCTTTGTAAGCATCATACTCATTCCTATTGGCAAAAAAACATAAAATCTAAGGCAACATTGGTTAAGGAAAGGTTGTTTTGCAAATATTATTAACATTAATATGAGATTATTGTTGCTTAGTGCTTTGTACACAAAAGGTGGAGACATGCTCAGTGGTCATGGGTTTTGAGTGAGGTACAACTGCCAATTTAAACTCTTTTGCTTTACAAAACTTGATTTACTTAGAAAAATATTGCATCCCTTCTAGCATAACTTAAATGCTTGGGTCAACTAGTAGCATATATAATAGTATATATTATATAATAATATATATTGTATATAATTTCATATATTTAATTTCATTATATATATATATATATATATATATATATATATATATATATATATATATATATATATATATATATATTCTTCATTTGATGGGTGTTTGAGGGTTAAAGGGCCCTCACCCATTCATTGGAAATGCGATATCAAAAAAAAGGAAAGTAGATATCGAGAAAGCCATGATATTACATCCTGGGCATAACCCATAAAGAGATAAATTACAAAAAAGGGTTGGTAATCACATAAGAATCCATAAAAGAGTACCACAAAATATTCAATGTGTTCTTTTTCTAAATCTAGATCAACAAAAGACCCCAAAAGAAGAGCAAAATATTGGTAAGGGTGAATATTCAATATGTGAGGTTAATAAATGGTAGATCTATGACATACAAGATAAAACTCAATATTTCATAGTAGGAATAATTGCATACATCTACCATAAAATATTAGATCCCATGTGAAAATGGGTCACGATTGAGGATTAGTCTAAATAGTATTGAATGCATGAATAAATTACATGTGTGTAGTATCAAAATCAAATATGAGACAAAAGAAGAAATTATATCACCATATTAAAATGTTCATTAATTCATTAGACATAAATACTATACGAAGGTAAATTATATAGGTGAAAGTTAAACATGTCTTCACATCTTTATGAATATGGGACTATCTTTCACAATGACCTTAAAAATACCTAAGCAAGCTAAATATGTGTAGGGTGAAAATATTTAATGGAATAGAAACTTACACTAATAAATATTTTATCTAAAAGTAAAATTAGGAAAGGGAGTGATCTAACCTAATAGAGTTTTTAATGCATATGGAGGCATCAAGTGAAGAATAATGAAGAAGTGGGAGTATTGTTCATAGTTACCAAATTAGAGGCATAATTGATATGGAGGGAGTTCATACTATATCTATGTGAACACATATTTATCACAACATAATTAATGATCAAACACAAGTATATCTACTTGCCATAGGTGTGTAGCATAATCTCTATGCTACTAATAAACTATCTACATTTTTTTTAGATAACCTAATTACACTTGTGCAAAGAGAATAAACCCAATGTTTAACAACAAAATCACAAAAAGATCTTATAAATTCACAAAATATTAACCTTACATATTCATTCATCATAATTAGTCCTTATAGATTAATAAGGAAGGTCTATTGAATTAACCTCAGTTTGTCCAATACTATGTTATGATGTTAGGACCTGTGGGTTATGGTCCCACATAAGAAAAATTCGCCAATGTTTGGGAAATTTTTATAATATCATAAACTACCCTACTTTTATCAAGCTAAAATTTCCAATTTTATTCATACGTATTTGTCCATGCAATCATTGTTTGGACATCATAGTGCATCAAAGTCTCAAACCAATTTTTCACATGTGGTCAAATGTTTGAATTATCATTGAAGGATAAAATGAATTTGATCATAGAATTATATAATGCTAATAATTATGAATATACATATTTAACATGATCTCTATTTATATCATGCCCTCATAGTGGTATAACGAATTTGATCAATTAATCAATGCATATATACATAAACAAATTAATCACTTAAGTTCTCAGGTTAAATCTTGCATCATCAATTTTAAATCAATCAATTACATAGGGTTTACAAGAATCACCCAATAAAATTTAAATAAATATAGATGTGGTCTACATATCCTTGTAATATCTATGATTTTTATTATTTTCAAAGAAACATAGTCGTCAATATTTAACAAGGCACTCATAGGTTGATTTGTCTAATTGAAATACTTCTTGTAATGAAAAATAAAGGTTTTGGAAATTTTAATAAGGAAAAAAGTGTTTTTTTAATAATTTAATAAATATATGGATTGTGGTGAAAGAACAAGAGAGGGAATCCACTTAAGGATTGTCATTATTTTTGTGTTGCTTAGGTTTAACACTCTCTCTCCCATGGATGCACTTCAAGCATTACACAAACTTGACACATTTTTTTCACACATTTTTTTTCATGAACTTCATGAAATTACTATAAATAATGAATGCGCACTCTCATGCATGACTATAAGGTCTTATTAAAACATAATCATAAAGAAGAACAAGCATTCAAGAATTCATCTTGAATCCACTCATATGCACTTCATACCTAGTTACTTATTCGCACAATTGCATTCCCTTCAGATAACCAACATTGATAAACCTTTTAGTTTTTGAGGAAACACCTCAACAATATCCATCATAATATTTCTTAGAATTCATCCATATATTTTATGTTATGAATATAATTTGTTTAACATTGCACTTTAATATGGTGGTACTATATTCCAAATTATAAGATTGCATATATGTATATATGTATATATGTATGGTGGTACTTTAATATGTGCTTTCAATATCAGTTATGTGTATATTGACTTTCGTTGCATTCCTAGACTTTCAATTTCATTATTTTCTATTTTATTTATTAGATATTATATTATTGTTAGCACACCAAATATATGCTTATATGTTGTAATAGTCAAATTAATTGTATAAAGAAAATACAAGATGCATATTTTTACCCTTTGAAAATGTTTTTATTGGTCCCTTAAGCCTAACAAAAAATTAGTGTTATGGTTTTAAGACAATAGGAACATTACTATAAAACTATAATTCAGACATATATATGACAAATGGTTTCATATTTAACAAATTATATTAGGATCAACAAATGTAACATAATTGTCATTACAACTTTCAATATAACTAACATAATAGATGCAGGGACTAGCTACTACTTGACCCTCATTTTTATAGATATATCACTAGGGTTTACCCCAAATGTGCAAGTTACACTAAAATAGATATACCTTTTTTTTTAATAAATGGGGCCTTATAAAGTGAAATTGTAAATTAGTAAGTGTACCTAACTTGAAATCCATCATCATTAACCTTGTATAAACTTTTGTGTGCGAATCGATAAACTACAATACTTTTATATTCCTATTAATGTTGATGGTGTAAAATGAGGTTTTGTTTTCCTTCATACATTTTGGTCATATATTATATAAGGAGGAAATATTTTGTTTGATGGTAAGCTTGAGCAATGGAAAATAGTTGGAAAAGGGAAAGGCTATATAAAACATAAAGGTGGTGAAATATTTCAAGTTGTGATTTGAAGTGATGGTGAGGGGAAATGAAAGGGTATTTCTAAGGATATGATACACAATAAAGTCTATTTTGTACACCAGCCCCAGATTTAGGGCAAATGTTGGATTTACATAACCTTCACCTAATACAAATGGATCTATAGCTTGCATGGTGGTGACATCTTTGATTGTCCATAGTATATTGTCAAAAGTGGATGAGGAGATCATGAGAGCTAGTTTGATTACCATATAGATTCATGTTTGATGTGTAGCTCGAATTAGTGCTATAATGTTGTTGACATGGAAGGAAGACATTAGATTCCTATAGTCTACCTTGTAGCTATTGTTTGTCCATGATGCTAATATATTCACACCTAAAGATACTTTATTAGGGATAAAAACATACATAAACACCATACTCTAAATCTTGGAAGAAAAGTAACCACAACTGGTCCTTGTCTACATAAGCATCTTATTTATCACTATTGAAAAAAATATATAAAATCTAAGACATCACTGGTCAAGGAAAATACATTTTGAAAAAATTATGAAAATGAATATTATATTATTTTTTCTTAGTGATTTGTGAAAAATAGTGGAGACATGGTCAGTGTTCATGGGTTTCAAGTAAGGTTACAGAACAAGAAATTTAACAACTCCACTTTAATAAGACAAAAAATCACATCCCTTCTAGCATTATTTAAACATTTGGGGCAATTGATAGCATATATATAATAGTATGTATTATATAATAATATATATTTTATATACATAATATATAATAAAATTAATTATTTTATATTAATAAGATCAATAGTGTTTTCATAATATATGTCAATTGTAGTAAAAATGCTTTCAGATGCAATTATGTATTAATTATATATAGTAGTATAATATTAAGATATATTATATATTACTTATATAGTATATATAATTTTTTATTTTGATAAGTGCTAGAGGGTTAATGCGACCTCACCCATTCATAGGTAACAAGATAGCAAAAAAGGGAAAGTAGATATTAAAAAAACTCATGATATTACATTGCAGGAATAACCCACCAAGAAACTAGTTACAAAAAACTTGGTCATGGAAATCACACAAGTATCCATGTCAACATATAAATATATCCCATAATACATAATAAACCAAGGAAGAAACACCAAAAAATAAGAAAAAAATATTGCGTCAACTACATTAACCAAAAGAGATTTCCATAGGAGGAGAACCGAACCTAACAACAAAATGAGATGAAAATGTATCCACTAACTCTAATTGATACTTCAACTTATGTATCCACCACCATGAAAATGAGATGTTCCAAACTTGCCTCACCTTTATGCTTAACACCACCTTCATCTAATATTGAAACCTTTGAATTCAACATGTTCAAAATAAATTTAACCCAACCACTGAAATGCCCACCACAGAGACCATATTTGTGGGGAGGGTCAATCCCAATTGTATCCAAACCTAAATCAAATAAAGTCAAAAATCCATGATCTTGACCATGTTTACCACCCCTTACAAAAACTAATTTCATTTATGTACTATGCCTATTTCCACTTGATGAATTAGCTTCACCCCATTTAAGCTTTGAAAGAGTATCCTTCTGCTTCAAACACTCATGTAGAGAAGGAAATTGGACTTCTAAACCACTTGAGACTCCTGAGACCAAGATCAAAGATAAATTAGTTATGGAATGGGAGATTTACTTAGCACCAAGTCTAAAGGGTGAAATACCTGACCATGTCTCATAGATTTATTCCACATAAAAGTCATCACATCTTCCATATAATCCATGAAGGTCAAAAATTGGGTTTTCACAATTCACAACACACCTAATCGGACCAAGCCCTTAATTTTTGAGATTTTGAGAGGAAATAAGTGATCATCAATGGTACCAAACATAGCCAAATCATAATCTAAGTCATATTAAAAGAGTGGTTTTACAAAGGTCTCCATAATTTTTCAAACAAGAACCATATGATCCAAAATGCAAATCAAACAGTTCAAAAAATATGCAATTACAAAATTTTATCTGGTATGCACATCTCCCAACATAAACTCCTCATCTAGCATAGTCTTAATGGCATTAAAACCTAATCCTATCAAGATCTAAAAAACCTTATGGAGTCGAGCAATAAAAATATGTAAAGTGAATGCCATTTATCATTTTATTGTAGATAGAGCAATCAATAGACCAATGCAGGAAATAATCATAAAATTTGTAAGCCCAATCTTGAGGTAACCTATAGTCACATTCATATGATCTAAAACTAACAAAAAAATATAAATTGAAATAACACACATAGTGCCAAATGATATTCCAAAGGATACATATACAACTCACATGACTCACACTCAAAGATCATCAAAATTCATAAATAAGCCATAAAGGCATAGTGAGAGAGAGAGAGAGAGAGAGAGAGAGAGAGAGAGAGAGAGAGAGAGAGAGAGAGAGAGAGAGAGAGAGAGAGAGAGAGAGAGAGAGAGAGAGAGAGAGAGAGATCTTATTTCCTGGCATGTGAGACCCCAAGAGAGATCATGAAAAATAAGTGAGGGAGCCAAAAAAACAAAAATGGGTGAAAAAAGGTGTTAAACCAAGTACAAGTACTCTAACCCTTCCTAAGAATTTGAAAGAATTCATCTTTAGAAAAGTCATAATTAGATAGGAAATCAATGTGGACATTTACTTCCCTAAAGTAATGTACAACAGACCAATTGAAAAATAATGAAAGGATATTCCAAGCATGATCCATAATGCATCTAATATTATGGGTAGTAGAAGACTAATAGAGGAAAGCCATTATGAAAACTATGGAGTCCCATTCTATAATCATATGCTCAATTCCACACTTCAAGGCTAGTTCAAGGCCTAGAACCCTAGCTTGAGCTTATGCTTCATTATTGTTACAATCCATAATCTTTAGATAATTAGTTATAATAAAATATCTAGAATAATCTTTGATAATTTACTTGGACCTAGATGCACCTATATTTCTATGAGCTGCACCATAGAAAATTAGCTTAAAATAACCAGCTAGGGAGCCACACTGACAATGATTGGCTCACAAGCTCCTATCCTAACTTAATATTGACCCATTAATGGTAATAATTTTCAATAAAATCCACATGTGCCTAATAGATAGATTATAATTTAAAAGATCATTTTATAATCTACAAACATGAGTTGAAACTACCTCGAAAATAGTAATTTTTACTTTAGAAATTAGCTTTTGAAGAGATGTAGATTTTTTTAATCAAATATCATGTTATTGCATTCCATCAAAAGTGAACAAATAAGAGTGTCTAGAATATCATTTCATAGGCCAACAAGGACATAAAAGGATGATCCCATAAACTAAGAAGAAACAGATAGGATAAGGGAAGGGGATTAAACTCTTGTCAAATTGAGCTTACCACATAACCAATTCCATCAATCAATAATGAATAAACAATTGAATAAGAGGTGATCATTTTAATCTTGATGAGAGAGGTAAATAACACATATTGGGGGTCCTTCTAACCCCATTTTTATTAGACAATCATTAGTGATAATTTTAGTTTAAGAATCTATCCAAGTCAAGGCACCAACTTTCGGTAAGACAACTTTATACTAATAGAGATTTTGAGACCAAGCAAAAAGGGGGTCAATGAATTATTTTGGTTTATACCCCATGTTCACCACATACTCCCTATATTTAGAATCCAACCAAATATAATTATATTCCTCATTTTTGGTGAAGAGTCTCCTCATAGATAATAAGTTCAAGAGCATATGATTTTGGTCAACCAATATAGGAGCATTGTCAAGACATATCCACTTCCAAGCAAAGATCCCACCAAAGACCATATGATCGAAATAGACAATCACACTTCAACCCATCAAAATGGAAATGATATCCCTAAATTTAGGGAACCCTTACTTCCCACATAATAAATTGTGTCCATTTTAAGAGTCATATCATAAAAAATCACTCAACTCACTATTGACCTCCAGTAAAATGTGATTGCAAATATAAGGGCAAAAAAAAGCAAATAATTCAAAATGTGACATCCATGAGGGGGATTTACTACTAATAGGATAATCTTATGATCCAAAGTTCAAAGATATTTATCCCATAAGATTCAGCTCGATAGGGCTTCAAGTTTAAAATACATCCCCCAAATTAACTTGGTCTCCAAATATTGGTTGTGGAATTCAAGATTGTTGACACCTACACCACTAGAACTTTTTTGCATACATATTATAGGTTTTTTAAATTCATAAACATGGGTTAACGACCCTCCCCCCAACACCAATATTTTGATATAAAATAAAATATTACATAGTAATATCAATGAACTAGGTCTAAGTCCTCATAATACTCGACTACAACCTTTAAGACCTAAAAGAATTAAAAATCTTGAAAACCTAGCTTCAAAATTTATAGTACCAACTAATAAAATGGTAATGTAGTACTAAACTCAAAACCAACAACCCACAAAAAAATTAAATAGAGACCAAAAAACACTTATAAGAGAACCATCAGATACCTTAATGTAGTCATGGTTAAGGATCCTAGTGAATGGATGCCTTAACCACACAACTTAACAGTCCCACACCATTCTTTCACAATGGATTCATATAAATGATTATTTTCATTCATTAGCTCAATGGTTAAAATATATTTTAAGCTTCTCAACTATTTCAATGGAGCTTTTAGTTCTTATAGTCTAGTCTTCAAAATTGGATCTTCCTCTGAGTCTATAATAAATATGGACTCTCTCAAATCTCCATGAATTCATTCAAGGCTACAGGATTTATAGTAATACTTGTTGCCACTCTCTTTCTATCTCCAAACTAGCATAATTTTCCCAAAAGAGAGAAACCTTTAACACTAGCCCAACATTTGCTTATATATAATTTGATTCCTTGTCACCTCTGACTTATCATTCATGCAAATCCAAAAACTAATTCAATTATGTAGCATGTATCCCTAATATATATGGAAAAACCTACACGCCAACTCTATAGGTAGAGCCTCTATGAGGTTATTGTGTTTCCAAAATTTAACCTTCATGTTAGTATATATTTGCATCCTACTTAACTTTACCTACGGTGTGTTCATGGTTTCATTGTCCTTCATGTAACTAGTTGAGAGCTAGGTAGTCGGACATAGGTCTAGGTGCCTTGGCCATATTGGTTTTGTCATCACTATATATTCTTTTTTTTTTTTTGTGTGTGTGTGTGTGTTATGCTAACCTATGTATAGGTGGATTATGTTGCACATGTCCTTTTACCTATATTTTAGTAGTTCCTTGTGCACCTTGATGCATGCACACTAGATTTCACATGTTTAATACATGTGACTTTTATTGATAGAGAATTGATACCTTGATATGTCTACACCATAACAACTTGTGTAGGATATGATTTCACCCTACCACCTAGTATAATCTTTCTGAACTTAAAACTTTAACATAAAAATGGCATGTTGACTCCATTGGCATGCAATTTCGAGCCAGTCACTGATTTTCATAGTTTCATTCCCTTTATACTTAGTACACATGATAAATTATATGACCGTCATATTTATTCTATTTCAATCATTTTAAATATGTGCCTCAACCACTCTTTGATAGTCCCTCATTCTCTACTTGGCTATGCAAGCCTCCACTTATCATGATCTATAAATGCAATGTTTCCTTATTTCATGTTACACACTCCATGACTTAGCCAAAACTTGTCGAACTTATACACCTCAAACACCTATTCTCTTGATCCTTTCATTAAAGGTCTCACATAATTATGTAATAGATTCATTCATCCATTCATTAGTTTCCTAACTTAGTGTGACTAAATTCCATTTCCTCCTTGCCATCTCGAGTGCCAAAAAATTTGTGTTCTTCCACTTTCCAAGTTAGAATTTTCTCAAAACTAGAGATATTTATCCTTGGAAATTCAAGATTATTGATTCACATAGGATGTTGTGAGCTCATTATCAGAAGTATTTTATGAGTGGTATAACATTTATTTTTGTCAGATTCCAAGTCCACATAGTTCCCTTCCACATGTTTTTTTTTCCTAAGTAGGTTTTCTCTATGATTATTCCTCTTCTGGAGCCTTGTTAGGCCATAAATTGTCTTCCTGCACCTATATATGATATATATGCCCTTTCTCGTCATCCTCTTTCTCATTTTTTCTCTTGTGATATTATGGCCAATTCTAACCATGCACCTCCACCAAGTTTTTACAATGCTTTTTATTCTCTTGCATTTGTGCACACTAAACAAATTGCCATATATGTACATTTTTACCCATTCTTCCATTTTTCATCTTTTCTCATTCGGGTTTGATCCCACCATTATCCATCTAACTATTTGAAAAATAGATAATAGTGTTTTCTTCTATCTATCTGTGTGCATCTGTCCTCTCTTGTATTTCATGCACTTATTTCTTTCTCTTCACTTATTCCATCTTCTCACCTCTGCAATGTAGATATACTTGTGTTCCATCCTTCTTCGTATTATTAGCAACACATATTCATGAAACTATAATGCAAACTCCTTCCATCTTATTTATTCCTCCAATTAGGGAAATCTGAGTGATAATCTCACTATCTTCATTCCTCTTCTCTTAATTTCCTTTTAGGTATCCATAGCCATTCAAAACACTATGGGTTTCAATAAATCCTATTACTATATATTTATCTAACTTTAAGGAAAATAGTTCCTATTATTCTTGTTTATTTCATCCTCTGTCCATGTCCAATTGTGTTCTATAGACTCCCTCTTTGACTCTCTCTCTTACACTTCACTTTTTAAGGAAAATCTAAGAAGACTAGGGTTCTTATTTTCTTACTTAGGTACGTCCATGTATTTTGTCAAATTTTCCACTATGTGGGTTATCTTTATTCTACATGGTGGGCAATATTATTCAACATATTTATTTAATAAATGCATTCTGTTATTTAAAATATAAGTGGAATATCTTAATCCCGAACATTTTGAGTAGTCATGTTTTTTCTAAATGATGATTTTTTAAAACATGATTTTTAAGAAACATGAAAGTAGACAAAGAAAAGGTTTTTCATGACTTCAAATACTAATGAGTGCATTTTTTATAAAATTATTCTAAAATGAACCAACATTCTATGCTTAGGTTAATAAAACCAATACTAGAAGTCCTCGGTAAGTTAATGGTACCTTAATGATAAAGACCACACAAGAATATGTCATTTACTAGTGCCAGACCAATTATTTTAAAGGACATGTTTTGGATCTCCTTCAATCTGAGATCTCAAATCATGATAATTACAATAAGAATTTAATGGGGGGAAAGAAGATCCATTAATATTATTAAAGATAATGCTAAAAACCGTCCCTTCTCATGTAACTTGCATTTTTAGAGAAACCACTAGTATCAAACTTGTTATCATAGATGATGATCTCATATACAAATTCTATCTTTCAGTATGTTGTTAATGCCACCCCTAGTTTGGATTAATATAACACTAAGTGAACCTTTGCATATTTACATACACATTAAATCCCAACATAAAAAATATTAATCGCATCCAATGCAATAAAATGAATACCTATAGCATAGACTAGCCATCATGGAAAAGGGTACTTGCACCATTAGTTCAATTTATGAACTGTTGACCCTCCTATATATGCCACGTAGTCATTGGTAAGCCTACTAATACTTATTAATGCTCCACTACTCTACAATGTGACTATGTAAATGCATACCATGCATCATATGCTTGAAAATGCAATCATATTCATCATCCAACATCCATTGTGAGTCATTTATCACATACGGAACACAAGACTCAATCTAATAGGTGAATGCCTATCAATATAAATTATGCAAAATTTATAATTATATATTAACAATGTTCCTACATTAATAATTGTAAGTTTCCTTATTTTAGACTCTAATTTATATCCTAACAATTTGTAAAACTATTTTTTATAAGTTTTTTAGTTATTCCATCAATATATTTTAATAAAAAAATTAAATCAGAATTATTTCTACAATAACATTAACTCTATTTTTATTTAATTTAAATGATATAGAAAAACTATTGTTAAAACTAAATCACCCTATAAAAATTGCCAAAATATATTATTCAAACACATTATATTGCCCTTAATGGATGCTATTCTAATGTAGAAAGGATAGTGAGATAACTTTCAGCTAAATCTATTAAGGTACAGGTCCCATGTTGAAAATTTCTTATATTTTCTTCTACCGTTTTGGATCCATTACTGTTGTGGGGCCTGCAATAGGAAATGCAGTTTTATGAAAGAAACGTTTAAAAAACGATAAAATACAGAAAATCGTTGACCTGTCACTTTGGACTCATCATCGGATCTTGATCATCATGTGCACGGCACTTCGTAATTATGAATATTTTTTAAGTGTTAATGGGGGCCTTTATGTCTACGGTGTATCCAAAGATCAGTCAATAAATTTAGTGAAGGAACGGTGACAGCAGAAAGTGTGGTGAAGTCACACGGAAATACCACATGCATTTTTTTGTTGAAAATTTTGATGATCCCACCTTTCCATTACTGTTTTGAAAGGATACTGAGATTGCTTTCAGACAAAAGTAATCAGTCAGTCAATTGCTCTGTTTTCATTCCGACCATTCGATACAGCAATTGTTGCTGATTTTGTTACATGTATTCTCCGCCCATGACTTGCGTCTGTTGACGGAAAAATAATGTCAACACCCATGTTTTAAAATACATTTTCATATACATCCAAAGATCGCCCAATAACTGTCAAATACATGAATTCGAAAAGACGCCGGAATCAATGGTTGATAAGATTATAAATAGGCTCTCCTTACCAAGTGTGGATAGCATTTTATCTAAACATGATGAAAAGAATGACGCCATCTTCAGCTTGCGCGGCTTGTAAAATACACCGCAAGAAATGTTCAGAGAATTGTGTGTTGGCTCCTCATTTTCCATCAGATGATCCAAACAAGTTCGCAGTAATACAGAGAATGTTTGGAACGAGCCATATTGTCAAAATGCTTCAAGTATGTATGTTTTATTAATTCTGGAATTTTTTTTCCCTTGCCTCGATTATGATTTAACATTGGATAGTATAATAGGAAAGAAGAAATAAATCTGGTTCTAAATAATTTTGTGCTGTTCTGTTAGGGTGTGGATCATAATCAAAGAAGAGATGCAGTAAATAGGATGGTGAATGAAGCAACTGCAAGGCTAAAGGACCCCATCCATGGAAGTGCAGGTGAAATCCATCACCTGCAGGAGAAAATCGCTGAGCTGAAATCCCAGTTGGAAGCCACGCAGGCAGAGCTCATGAATATACGCTCGCAGTATGATAAGCTTGTTTATGCTGCGTGTCCCAGCGATGGCACATCACAACCAATGGAAGATATAATATACGAGGAAACAGATCCATTGCTTTTGTGGGGCCCGCAATGGGAAATATAAATTTATTGATTTGATTAAGTTGATCCACTGCTGTATTTTGAAATGCCAATGAATAATGGCGATGAATAACTGCAATACCTAATATTTGATTAAATTGATTAAGTTGATACATTGCTGTCGATCCATTGATCTAACAAACGATATGATTTATCTAAAAAAGAATTTATTTACTTTCATAAAATATTGTATTGTTAAATTTTATTTTTCTTCCTTAAAGTGATTGTAATAAAGAATTTAATTTAATATATTAACGAAGGGAACATTTCAAATTTAAAGAATATTAGAATGGTTGATTTTGTGGCATTCTCTTCCTCTCATGTATTGGGAATAATAATACTTGAGTGATTTGTCATCATCCAACCAAGTTCAATATCTTTCAGGGTTCATAGTATCAGTTACCTGTATATTTATATAGTTGGCTAAGTGGTTATAAGGGGGGCTTGCCCTATACAAATTAGAGCTAAATAAGCTCCAAGACATTGGGCTAAACCTTGATTCCCCTAGTTATAAAAAAATAATGATAAAAAATAATCTTCCTATAATCATCAATACATTACATAAGGGACAATTTCCTAACCTTTGCATTGAAAGAAACTCCAAAACAAATTGATGGAAATGAAAATTTTGTTCAATGTCATGCAAGGAAAAATAGATATTTGTTCAATTTCCTAGTATATGAATAAACCCCATGGAGATCTGCAAAATAAGCAAGGATACAAAGCATTTTGATCTTATAACCACTTCCAAACACTCTCCACACCATTGCAAACTTATCTGGATCATGGGATGGAAAATGAGGAGCCAACACACTTTTTTTTAACATTTCTTACATTTCATTCTAAAAGCCATGCAAGCTGAAGATACCATCATTATTTTTGCCATGTAAGGCTACAATGGGGTGCGCAGGTCATAAGCAGTCCTAGTTATGAAAATTTTCTTTAAAGATAAAATATGAACAAGTGGGTTGTTTCCAACTTTATCAGCATAAGCGGCAAAAGTCAGGGTGATGTCGAAGAGCCCATCGCTAAAATTATTAGGAAGCAGTTTTAAGGCATGTGCACTATGGTCACCCTATAGAGTCAATGATGAGGCCATGTGTCTTTCATCCCAATTTCATGGCCCAAAGATATCTCCATATAAATTAACCGGCTTAAAATAAAGAAACATTTTGTGCACACTAATCTATGTAAAGAATAATGTTTCAATTAAAAAAAATTTGAGAGGGATCAAATGATTCCATAAAACCCAAATAAAATCACGTTTAAAAATATTATAGTTGGAATCTGTACTAAGTGATCTTGAAAATAAAAACACTCATCATCTTAGAAATGGATTGCCTCATAATTATTCTACATGTGCAAACATAAGTGGAATTAGATAACATATTTAGTATCACCATAACTTGTATGTTATTCCTATGAATATTTTTTAAGATTACCAATTGAAATATTCTTCCTTCATGTCTTCTTTCTATCTGGCAGAACTCAATTCTTGATTTTTATTTTCATCTAGGTCGTAATGCTCTGATAGACCTCAAATGTGAACCACCCTGTAATAATTTATCTGATCAATTAATTGATATTGTATTGTGATTTGTTTCTTTGGATTTTTTTTTAAAGATTAAACTTACATGATGAAATTAATTAGTTCCTCTTTGATGGTGTTCAAGTTGAAGCTTCTCATGTTTCTTCTCCCATAACAATTCTGTCAACTGGTGGAGGGTCCATGCTTGGTGACATGGGTTTTACCATAGTATAAGATAATGCTTGAAATCTATTGAATCCTTATTTTCTATTATCATCATCTATTGAATCCTTATTTTCTATTATCATCATCTATTATCATCATCTATGGTAGCATTGAACTAGAGATATATTTAGAGTCTTTATGTCAACCTCAATGGAATAAGGTCATATATGTTGAATATGATGACCTCATCAAAAATGGAATGTGAGAACTTGTCAATCTACCTATAAAAAATAAATATGTTGGCTACAATTGGATGTTAAAGATAAAATGCAAGGTAGATGGATCCATCCACAAATATAAATCATGACTTGTTGCAAATGGATATGTTTAGTAAGAAGGAACTAATAATGAGGAGACCTTGTCACCCACTACTAAGATCAAGACCATCAAAGTTATTTACACACTCATAGCATAAAAATAATGGAAGCTTCAACATATGGACATTAAAAGTGCATTCTTGAATGGTGATCTGAAAGAAGAAGTGGACATGACTGAACCAGAAGGCCTCATTGATGAAAAACATTCACATAAGGTATGCCATCTTATCAAGTCACTTTATGGACTTCATAAATAACCAAAGGCATGATACATTAATATTGATGATCATCTATTGTAGCATATATTCATTTACAACCCCTCAGAAATCAATTTATATATTAATAAGGTAGGAATAAAGATTATTGTTTTGGTTTTATATGTGGATGAGCTTTTGATCATAGGATGTTTAGATAATATCATTAAAGATGCAAAGAATTACTTGAATAAATCCTTTGACATGATAGACTTGGGTTTACTATGTTATTGTCTTGGATTAGAGATATGGAAAAAGAGGAATCGTATTTTTGTGTCATAGATGAAATATACCAAGATGTTCCTTGAGAAATATGGGATGATAGATTATAAATCAATGTCAACTTTAATGGATAAACATTTGAAGCTATCCGAATTCAAGGATTCACCATAAGTAGGATAAACTCATTACAGGAAGCTTGTTGTGAGTCTCATTTATATGACTTATACCACACCAGACATATGTTTTACTATCAACTATCTTTCAAGATTCATGCAAGAGCCAAAGAAGTGTCACTAGGTTGAAATGAATCATATTTTGATATATGTTTGTGGTATAATTGATTATGGTATGGATAACAATAAGAATTCTAATTTCTTATTGAAGGGTTACATAGACTCAGACTGTGATGGATCTATTGATTACATAAAATCAACTTATGGATATATATTTTATCTTAGATCTAGAATTATTTCATGAATTAGTAATAAATAATTTTTAGTTTCTCTCTTATCCAAAAATATAAAATATTATGCCTCAGGAGGAGCTTTTTGCAAGAAAATTTAGTTACGTCACATCTTGTTTGACATAGACATTCTTGAAGATCAGCCATCGATTCTTTTTTGTGACAATCAAGGTGCATTAAAGCTTGTGAAGAATCCAATATTACATGAGAGTAACAAACACATTGAGGTATATGATATCATATGATTTATATCATGAATTATTTATATTTTTACTCTAGTGCCATGATATATATCTTGTACATGTTATGTTTTTTAATGCTATAGCTATCTAACACATTTTTGAATTTATATTGAAATAATATATTCAATGCTATAATACAATTTAATTTAATTTTTCATATGATAATCCATGATTTAATATTTCACATAATTTATAGTTATCTTTTGAGATTATTAAATTTTAGGCTACTTCTCTCCTCTCAAAATGGGGAATCACAATGGGATTGTCTTGAGAGTTTAAGTCCTCATGATAATTTTTTATATTTTTTGAACAATACAGTTATTATAACTAAAAATTGATTAAGATTTATCAAATTATGTCAAGAAGTGACATGTGTGTGCAATCATATCTACAGTTAGAAGTTTAAAAATAATTACAAGTTAAAATGGAATTAAATATAGTAAAGATAGAGTGGTGGGTATGAATTTTTTTTCATATTCATGTTTCTATATAATAATTTTAAAAGTGTCTAAGTTGTATATATTTAAACATAATCTAGATATTTATAAAATGATGTGCTTCATCTTCATGTTGTAAGTGGGCCAGGTTAGATTCTAGTGGCATTTAATGTCTATGGTTTCACTTTATCTAATTTATGTTCTGGCTTCTGGGATGGATTATCTTTGAGGGAATTAGATAAAGCATGAATTTTATCCTAGGTTTTCATGTCACTAATGTTTTCTAAGTATCAATTCTAGTTTAGTATTTGAATAAGGTTTCGGTGTTTTATGACTAAGACTTCTAGTGATGTGGTTTTCCTACTTTTTGGGAGTGGTTGATTGCTTGTGATTCCCTCTTAAACTCTTGGATTACTTGGGAATGTGAAGCTTCTAGGATTTAGTTCTTTGGTCTACTCTCAAGTTTAATTATCTTTATGGATTTTTGGTTGCCTTGCCTTTTGGTTCTTTGTTTGTCTCGTTCTACTCTTTGGAGGATTATTATGATAGAATCAATTAGAGTAATTGACACTGACAAAATTTATTTACATAATAGAGAGATGTCACAGTGCAAGGTCTTGTAAGATTAATTATTTGAGGATAACACTACTTGGGAGGATGATGATGAGTTATACAAGTGATTTACACATTTATTTACTTTATTTTATAGTTTATACTATATTAATTTTATGTTGAACAATATTTATAATTCAGAACTTATGTTTCAATTAGTTTTATCCAGGATAATGACTAGCTTTAGGGAGAAATATCTTACATCTCGACTGTTCACAAAGCAAGCTTACCTGATTATCCATGGATTTTCTATAATTGATAATTTGTTCTAATTATTACTAAGTTTTGAGTCATATATTGTTATGAGATAATGGTATGTTTTTTTGGTTTCATGATTTCACTACTTTGAGTTATGTGTAATGTACATGATTTACTTTGTCATCATGTTGAATTATTATTCAATAGTATTTTATGATATACATGACATGATGTTATAGACTAACTACCTATTTTTTATCAGTTGGATGCAAGAGAGATTCATCCCTCAAATCATGACATAGGGAGAGCATCACCAGAGAGGGTGACGTAGATGGAGATGTTTGGGGATGATAGAGAAGTGGCTAGAATCATGCACACACCACATTAGCTAATACATGTTAAATACATAGTTTAAATTATTATTGTTAGTATATTTTTATTTATGTTCCATTTAGATGATTATTTATGCATGTTTGTTGTGTGTTATCTTAGTTTATGGATTATGTGTAATTAATCTCAGGTGATTGTGTGGTGGTACTATGTGTGTAAGTCATGTTATTGTGACATAAATTTATAATAATAAGTTAAGAATTAACATAACAATCATGTTGGTTACTAGTTGAATAGAATGATCAAATTAATATAACTGACTCTATATTAATCATTTTATCTCTATGTACTGAAAATTATTTATTATACTGATTTAGTAGCAAATAAAGTAATTTTGTTATAATTACCAATAGTATTATTTTGTGCTGAAATTAACAAGTTATATGGTAATAGATTGTTTTTATAAAAATGAAATAAAAAATTATTTTGGAAATAAATTGTGTTAAATATTATTTTGTTAGGAAAATATATAATTAAAAAATTAAAAAATGTGAAAATCTGAAAATCCTCATAAAAGGAGATAAAAACAAAAAGGTGAAAAAATTACTACATCCATTAAAAGAATGTTATAGAGCTTTAAGGTATGTGTGTGGAATAATAAAAGGAAAAATGAGAGAATCATGAAAGCAAAAGAATAGAGTGTAGGATAAGAGAAGAGAATAGAGAAGAAGGTGCATGGCATGTGAGGAGAAAGATATTAAGAAAAAATCGGAAAAAGGTTAATATTATTTTTCAAAAAAAAATTGTGTGTGTGTGTGTGTGTGTGTGTGTGTGTGTGTGTGTGTGTGTGTGTGTGTGTGTGTGTGTGTGTGTGTGTGTGTGTGTGTGTGTGTGTGTGTGTGTGTGTGTGTGTGCGCGTGCGTGCGTGTGCGCGTGTACATGCGCATGTTGATTGATATATTTATAAGTATCTAAGTTGTAGAGTTACATAGATGGAATTTTGGCAAACCATATTCTAAATTATTTACATAACAAGTTAAAGAAGGTATAAATGAATATCCATAAAATGTTGATTTTGTATTGTTCATGACAAAGAGAGTTCTAGGCTTTATTACCTTTCATCTATCATTTCCTTGAATTTAAACTTTTGTTTGAATGGGACAAATTCATGTGAGCCATAAAGAATCTATTTTGATAGATTATTATTTTCTTGTATATACCAACGGCATATACTTAGTGTATGTGCACCAATACTCAACATGCCATGGAAATGAATAAAGGAAAGATTGAATATACATATAAACATGTAACTATGTGTAACTAATTATCTCAAAAAAGTGAAGGTTTACATAGAATTACATATTTCTATCTTATGGTATTTACATTAATTGATGACATATAATGCTTATTTATTTATTTATTTATTGTTATAGACAATATCAAGAATAATATAAACTTAATATTAACTTGTATTTTTGCATTAGTGGATTGAACTAGTATTAATGCATTAGTGAACCAAACTAATATTAGTGGATTAAACTAAAATTATTGTTTAATTGACTAAACTAATATGAAACTTATCAGATATTATATATCATACAGTAAACACTTATTGATATGATGGTTTTTTAATGGAAGGACAAACTGATGATAGTGCAAGATTTGTTTTGAATTATATGTTGGCATATTTCTATCTTATGGTATTTAGTTTTGAGCTTTGAAAATATACAACACTTCATGAGTTTAGTGGTTTATTATATGTGGTATATCCCTTGGCTATGAGTGGTAGACTTATAAATATTGTTTATATGTATAGAGCATGTGTTATAAAATACAATAGCCTATGTAAAGTGATTCTCTATTGTATAAAATGGTTATATATGTTGTAAAGTAAAATTACTTACTATTCTATATTAGAAGGAGGTATATATGTTGAATATCATGTTACAAACGATATCTATGTCTTTGTATATTATATACACACACTTAAAGAGAATAGGGCGATGTGTTAACTTAATCATAGTAACATGATAGTAAGTGACTTTTAGTTATTGTATTTTAGGGTATATTTAGATAGAGATACTCTCTAGTATTAATGTAAGTCAATAACACATTAGTATGGTATTGAATTAATCATAAATTAATATTGGTATTAGTCGACATAGATATTAAGTTATGTCTAATATCTTCATAGTTTTAATTTATTCTTAGGTGATTTAAGTATAAAGTAATAGGATAATCAAAATGTTTATGGTTTGGCTAAGTTCAAATCAACTTAGAATATTTAATTTGTATCAGCTAAATATATTTAGTGATGTTCCATGACATTATATATTTAACTAGCATGTCAAATATATTTTGATACTAAATGCATTATTTAATAACTATATTTGATGTATCAACTATATATTTAGTCTAAATATGTGAACTATACCTTTTATATAGACTAAACTATGATACTTGTATCACTATAATTATTCTTTAAATTATTAGGATTAAAGCATAATTATATTATTAATTAAGTGTATTAAAATGACCTTAATAATGTGGTATTGAAGTAAAATATTTATATGGCATTATAACATAATATAATCAACCCGTATAAATATTGTTAAGGAATATGAAGTTATATACATTTTGAATACATTAGGGTGAAAATATATATTTAGTTAGGGACAAAAGCTATAGTAAAGTATTATAGTGTCGAATCACTTATCTTATAAAATTTCATCAATGAATCTTGTGAATGTGAAGGCTATAATGGTTATTGAAACCTATTTTATTATTTTTATAATATTAGAGTTATATTCCTAAATAATAAAGGGGATAAGCAATGTAAATCAGTAAATAAATATGTAAAAATTAACCCATTAATTTGTGTAAATAGATTATATTTTTAAATTCATAAATATAGTAGGAAGTGAGAGATTAGAACTTAGCTTATTCTAACTTATCTGTGCTGAGACAAGGTCTGACACTAGAGGAGTAGGATTTAGAAATAGTTAGAAATAGGTCTTTAGACTTTATTTCTTGATTGGATAGAAGCATTAAAAATAGGGTACATTATTTTTTATCACTATAATTTTATTCTGACACTATTGTGCTGAGGTTAAAAGCTTTTTGGGTTCTACTCAGAATGCCTATGTTACCTTGTCACTAAAATTTCAAGGTTTGTGACTTCACAGAGCTTGTTATGTGCTCATTTTAATCTTCAAAACTCATAGGAGCTCTTGGTTCCTGAACTTGAATGGAAACTTGGGAAGGAGAGAGAAGGTGTTAGTATGTAAGGGATACGGTGGATGCACTTCACACCCCATGTGTGGGCATGTTGACTACATACGAATACTCCAAAGAGGGATCAAGCTAATGTAGTTCTTATCAGAGTTTTTGCCAAAATCAAGATAATGTAAATGCATTAGAGATGTGATCACATGAGATGAAGAAAGTGCACACCACATAGATGCTAAAGCAATTTGAAATTATACAAGAAGATAAATTGCACAAGGCAAAATAGGAGAAAACCAAAATCTAATTAACATGAGATGGCCAAAGTGAATAATACATATAAAAGATAACGTAAGTAACTCCTCCATAAAAGGTGGTCAAGGGACCCCAAGAATAGACTTTAACTCCTCCATGAAAGGTGGTGACAAGGTGCTAAGAATAGAGAAGTAACTCCCATCAAGGGAGTTACTTATGACATTCTTATGACACCTATGACACATCTATGACACACATCTCCACATAAGCTAGTTTATCCCACAAATGTAGGAAAAATCCATGTATGCACAAATATATAATTTCCCTAATTAAATAATAGGGAAAAATAAAAACCTACACTAATACCCCCCATAAGCACAGCTTAGGTGGGCAGTGTGGAAATATAAAAATGGGTCCTGGCAACTAGGCCTAATGAGGTACTCATGTACAAATTCAATCTCTTATAAGATAGATAAAAGGAGAAAACCCATAGGAAAAAAAACTTCCCCCCAAAAGAGAGACATAAGAGAAATGAAGAGGCTATAAGGCTCCCTGAAGATGATGATGCTACAGATGTAGACCGCACCCCAAGAAGAGCTTGTAGATGAATGAACTTGCTCTCGGTGAAAGGTTTGGTGAAGATGTCTGTAACCTACTCTGAAGACTGGCAAAATATCAAGTCAATGACCTGACTATGAATAAGCTCTTGAATGAAATGCATGCGAATCTCTATGTGCTTGGTCCGCTAGTGCTGAACCAGATTCCTACAAACAAATGATGGTGGGCTGCCTGATAGGAATGCCAAACTCAAAAAGAATCCCCTAAAGACAAATATCTTCAATAGTTGCATTAATAACTCCCCTATACTATGCCTTTGTGGATTATATAGCAATAACATTCTATTGCTAGACCAACTAATAAGACTAGAACCTAGAGAAGAACTATAACAAGAAGTAGACTTCTGAGTCTATGAATCACCAGCCTAGTCTGAATTTGTATATCCAATCAATTCAACCTCTATGCCAAATCTGTAATGAATCTTGTATCTCTGTGAACCCTGTATGTAATGTAAGATCCTCTTAGTTGCTTTCCAATACAGCTCATGAGGTTCTTGCATAAAACTAGAGACAATTCCCACTATATATGATATGTTAGGCCTGGTGTGAGTCAAGTAGATGAGACTGCTAACAAGTTGTCGATACCAAGTGGCATCAACCAATGGTGAAGAATAGTCAACCTCAAGCTTGACTCCTGATAGAAAGGGAGTCAGAGATGGCTTACAATCAGCCATGTGAAATCGAGCCAATAAGTCAAGAGCATACTTAGGCTATGCAAGAGAAATCCCTAAATTTGACTGTGAGATCTCGATGCCAAGGAAGTAGTGCAATAAACCCAAGTATGTCATGTCAAATCTATCCTCAAGATATGCCTTCACCACTACAATAACCATTGTAGAACTCTCGGTGATCAAAAGGGCATCAACATATAGAACCAAAATCAAGAGTGAATTATCTTACAGCAAGAAGTAGACATTGGGGTTATAATGGCGCCTAGTGAAAGCCACTATGAGAAGGAAGGAATCCATCTTGGCGTACCATGCCCGAGGGGCCGATTTGAGGCCATAGATAGATTTCCTAAGTCTGCATACTAAGGAAGAATCTTGAAAAAATCTTGGCAGCTGCTCCATGTAGATCTCCTCCTCTAGGTCTCCATGAAGAAAGGCACTCTTCACATCCATCTAGTGCGCATCCCAACCATGTGTTGTTGCAATAGCCAAGGTGAGTTGAATAGATGTCATCTTTGCAATAGGTGAAAAAGTCTCTGAGTATTCAATGCCTACCACTTGTGAGAAACCCTTGGTGACCAATCGCGCCTTGTACTTATCAACTGACCCATTTACTACAAACTTGGTCTAATATATCCACCTACATCGAACCATCTTTCTTCCCTTAGGAAGTGAAGTAAAATCTCAAGTGTGATTTTTGATTAAGGAAGAATGTTCTTCCTCCATATCACTATCCCACTTAGGTATCGCTGATGCCTCTCAAAAATTATGTGGATCTAAAACTGAAGTAAAGAAGGCACGTGGATCTCTCTAAAAATACCCATAGTACTTCTATCATCTGCAAGATCTCCTACCCAAGTGCCAACACTCTCAAGTGTCTATCTAGCCCAAAGTGGGCCAAAAGTGGGCGAGTCAGGTGCTAACTCCTCATCTTTTGACTGACTATAGATGGATGACTCTACATCACTGTCCTCATTGTCTGAACTCAAAGAAGAAGAAGATGTCTCTAGCTTAAGAACCTATTGTGGCTGATCTGAATCTGATGAGGAATCATCATGAAGATGTAGATCCGATGAGGGAGAAGAAGTGTCAAGTGTTGAGTCTCTAGGACTCTCCTGAAAATGGACACTTTTCTTGATGAACAACTCATGAGTGACTAGATCTAGAAGGTGATACCCCTTAATACCATCCAGATATCCTACAAAGATGCAAGACTTGGACTGACATTCCATAGCTTTGTGTTTCTTCTTTGGAATGTGGGCCATGGCTGGGGATCCAAAAACCCTAAGGTGCTCAACATCAGGTTTCTTTTTATGCCAAGCTTTAAAGGGTGTTATCCCTTTCAAATCTTTATGAGGAACCCTATTTTGAATGTAGCCAGTACAATTGATGGCTTCAGCCCAGTACTGTGGTGCTAAGGATTTAGAGTGAATCATACGGCTACCCATCTCTTTCAAGAACCTATTTTTGTGTTCTACAGCCCCATTCTGTGAAGGGCTATAAGTGATTTTACGCTGCAAATCAACCCACTTTGTGGTGTAAAATTACTCAAACCTAATGCTCACATACTCCCCTCCATTATCAGTTTGAAGAACCTTGATAGATTTCTCACTCTATTTCTCAACAAGAGCCTTGAAGTCTAGAAAATTTTCAAACACTTCAGACTTTTGTTTGAGAAAATATATCCAAGTGTACCTAGAGATATCATCAATGAAAGTGAGGATGTACTTGTCCCTTGTGAAAGATTGTTTGGGAAAGGGTCCCGATACATCACTGTGGACTAACTCAAAAGGTTGTGAAGCCCTCCAAGCTTTTCCTTTGTCAAATTTTGCTTCGGGATGCTTCCCAAGGGAGCACCCCTCGCAAAGTCCTTTTGATAATTAGACATGAGGCAAGCCAATGACCATGTCATTTTTGCAAAGTTTTTCAAGGTAGCGATAGTTAAGGTGGCCAAACCACTCATGCCATAGTTTGCTAACTCCATCTGAATGAATCAACAATGTTGTTGGAGAAGAATCAGGTGCAAAATGTGAGAAGATGTATAAGCTGGCTTGGTGATCTGCCCTACCCACTGCCACTGTATTATCATTATGCAAGTCCCTGATAGCCACTGAATCTGGTGAAAACTCAACTCTCATGCCCCAAACAATGTGAGTGATTTGGTACACTAATAGGAGATTGGTTGAAAGAGAAGGAACACTTAGAACATTATTGAATGCTCATCCTTCCATTTCAACTGACCCTCTCCCTGTAATGAAAACTAATGTGTCATCACCTAAACTTATTGAAGTCATGCTACAAGGCTCTAAAGATGAAAAATCAACTAGGAAAGAGCCCATGTGGTGAGAAGCACCTGAGTCAATGACCCAAAAAGATGTAGAAGCTATTGTAGCTACAAGAGCCTTGCCCTTTTCTTTCTCTTTACCCTTGCCTTTTGCCTTAGTAGAATCTTGGGTAGATGAATTCTGCTTGATGGACTCAGGAACACCTATGTTGTTCTTCTCTAGAAGATGAGTAAGGTGATCTATTTGTTTCTTCATGTATTTGTGTTCATCATGCCCTGTATTTTTACAATAGGCACACTTACCCTTCTCCTTCTTAAGTTTAGCATTGGAGGATGAAGACTCATTATTTTTGTTGGTAGGATTGTTGTTTTCTTTCTTCTTCTCCTGGTCCTTATTCTTTTTCTTCTTTTCCTTTGTTGAAGTCTTATCCTTACCATTTCCAGCTATCAAAGCTTGGGGTTGAGTAGACTTCATTATACCCATTTGAATTGACTTATCTTGCTCCCTAGTCAAGTTGGCAATGAATGAATCCAAAGAAGGCATTTTCCATGTAGTGCCAAGGGCACTTTTTGTGGCATGGAAAGTGGAGACAAAGACTGAATAGCTTGGACCTAACTTTGTGAGAATAGAAAGGATGAGTTGATCATCTTTCCTCTCTATACCGTATTATTTCAATTGCAATATAAGGGCCTTAAACTTAGTGAAGAAGTCCTGTAGGGTGTCAAAGTTGCTAGGACTTAGACTTATGAGTTTGTTTTCGAGCTCATGACCTCTCATCTCATCAAGCTTCCCAAATAAGAGTTCTAAGGTGTCCCATATGTCTTTGGGAGTCTTAGAGGTTCTAAATGGATGAGAAGTTCTAGAGACACAAACAAGCTCAGTAATCCATAGGCTTCATCATTATGGTTGTACCACTTGACCTTTTTAGCATCAGTGATGGGTTCTACTTCAATACCCATGGTGATCCTATACAACCCTTTGCTTCTAAGAATGATTGACATTTTAACCTTCCATTCATGATAGTTGAAGGGTGTTAAGGGTTTAAGTTGAAAAGAATCCATTTTAAGCTGAATTTATGTGAAGTTGTGTTGATTGCAAGTTGTGAAATTATGCAGAAAGGAGAATGAAAGCAAAGATTTATAAGTTATGAAAAGAAATCACACCCCCCTAAAATTTTGAGCCCCCCTCCCCCCCAAAATATGCAATTTCATGATCAAAATATGTTGAGCTCAGTCGAGAATGCGTCTTAGAGCAATCAGTGCAAGACTTAAGTAAACAGGATGTCAGTCTCAGCTGAAAATGCGTCCTGGGAGACCCAAATTTTTGGCACTTTATAAACTAGTGCATTTTTGACAAATAAAAATCCTACACTATTGATAATTGAATCACAAACACTTTGAAAAAAATGGCACCTAAATCTGAGCTACCTTTTGCAAGATATTAAAGATTCAATTTCTCGTAAACTAGTGTTTTTGTAAAAAAATAGGACTACAACATTAAAAAAATCCCTATTTTGAGAGATAAAGTGGCCTTCCAACCACTCATTGGACTCAACACAAAGTAAGGAATCCAAAGGAGGTATTTGTGAGGGGGAATTGGCCTCCTGCCAACTCGAGCCTCACCCTTCATCTTCGTAGGTCGAAGATACAAGTTTTGAAAAAACTTTAAACTGCTTTTTTTTTAAATGCTAATTTCCAATTTGACTTTAATTCAAAAAATAAAATTATTGATTTATGAATATCAGAATAATTTTGGACAAAAGTAGAATTACCAGTTGAATCAGCTAGAGAGGGTGGGTCCACCAAATGGGCATTAGAAACCAGAGAAGGTTAGCTGAGTCTGAAGGGCGGCAAGGTCAGCTGAGTCTAAAGGGCAGAAGGGTTGAAGGTGAGTCAGTCGATCACTACCAATATGGCAACAGTGCCCATACCTTTAGCCTCCCCAACAAACATCATGGCAAAGCCCAGGCTGTGATTGGTAACCCCAATGTTTGCTTGGCATTGTTGTCTTCCTACGTCGTCTCTCTACAGGGTAAGCACAACCAGCACATGCTTGTCAAGGTTGCCATCAAATTCAGCCTCAATAGATAGGCAACATGCTACTCAAAGATTGCAAGGAGAATTTTGGTGACATGTTGGAGTAGATCAGACAGTTTTTGGTCAAGCTGAAGCATATGAGGTACAGAACTTTCAAGTTCCAAATGAGCAAAGATCTATATTTTCCTACAGAATGACCAAAACAAAAGAATTCCAATGCCTTTGCTGAAGCCACAAGAAATCTATACAATATGTCTTGGCAAATTCTAACTCAGAAGTAATTTTTTCAAACAAGTTTTCGTATGGATTTGCATGAGTTTTCAAAAAAAATCTACCAAAACTCTCAAATGCAACGGAGTTAAACAAAAAAAGCTACTAAAAAAGCAAAGTAAAAATTTTAGAATAAACTAATAGCGTAACCAGACACATGATTACCGGAGTGGCTCTGATACCATATCAAAGTTGTTGCCAAAATCTGGATAATGTGAATGCAATGGAGACATGATCAAGAGATGAAGCAAATGCACACCACATAGATGCTAAAGCAATTTGAAATTATACAAGAAGATAAACTACACAAGACAAAATAGGAGAAAACCAAAATCTAATTAACATGAGATGGCCAAAGTGAAGAATACATATAAGAGAGCATGTAAGTAACTCCTTCACAAAAGGTGGTCAAGGCACCCCAAGAATAGACTATAACTCCTCCATAAAAGGTGGTGAAAAGGTGCTAAGAATAAATAAGTAACTACCATCAGGGGAGTTACTTATGACACCTATGACACATCTATGACACACATCTCCACATAAGCTAGCCTATCCCACAAATGTAAGATAACTCCATGTATGCACAAATATATAATTTCCTTAATTAAATAATAGGGATAAATAAAAACCTACAATAATAGTTCTCCCATTAAATTTATTGGTTTAATCTATGTATGATCAATGCAACTAAAATGTGAAAATAGATGTGCTTCATCTAGCTAGGGACTGGTGCAATGACTTGAGTTAGCTTTGAATAATATTGGAAGGCTGTATGCAAAGAATAGGGAAGAGTGCTTGAGTTTACTTGCTTGTATTCTTACATCTCTATTGAAAGTGAGTGTCAACCCCTCTCAATGGATTTATAATTTCCTTTTATATGGAAACATATGATCATGGGTTAAATGAATTCATGTTAGGCTAACAAGGGAAAAGATAAGGAATTGAAAGAATTTGACCATTAGGACAAAAAGTGAACTTGGAAAATAATGCCAAAAATAGGACACCGTATGTTAGAGAACTCCTATCCTATTTGGACACTATTTTCAAGAGGGAAAAAGACCTAGGGGGATGGATCTAGGCTTAGAAAGGCTGCCTGCATAAGAAAAAGATAAGTCTACAAAGCTTTGGATGGCTAGGAATCAATAAAATAAGTAGCCTAGAATGGTTTCTTGAGCGAATACGAGGACCTATATATTAGGTATCCTAGCTATATTTAATTTGTATAGTTTCACATTTTACATGACTACAATACCATATGAAATCATTATCTAAAATTCTAGATGATTATTGATGCTAGAATATCTATGTATTTTTAGTTTCTTGTGTGCGATATATACTGAACATGAACAAGGGTGTATATATAGGAAATATATCTTCATATGAGTTTAAGTATGTATATAAATATATAACATATATGGGTGTATTTGGACATATTCTAATATCTATAGTTAATGGATTGTCAACATAAGTCGCAAGTCTTCTGAGGGTCTAAAAATTATAACCATATGGAAACAGCCTCCTAGAAATAGAATGAGTTATTTAAATGAAACATTATAATAGGTTTATGAGTTATTTGATTCTCTAAAAATTTTATTACTAATTTCTTGAAAGTAAGTAGTGTGTACATAATAATGGTGGACTGTGTTATTACTTCTTATACTATATATTTGAATCTACGTATGGAAATTAGATTATCCAGTTTAAATAAGGATATACAAGTTGATATAAACTATATTTGATTTCTTATTATTTAGGATTATTAGATAATTGATTTTTTAAATTGTAGAACTAGTTCATAATTTAGTATTTGTGTTGATTAGCAATGAACTATGATACTATGGGGTGTCATAGAGTGGATAACAATTAAAAAATTGTAGTTTAAATGTGTATTATACATGGGTGGTACAAACTATAATTGCTATGTCTATTATAAATGATATTGTGAATATTCATTCATACATTTGACAGACTAAATGTATGTGTTTTGGTTATTTTTATGTTTAGCATGTTTTATCACTACTAAAACAAAGTACTATATTGTATATACTTATAAAAATAGAATATGCAACATAATATATATTATACTTAGTTGGTTTAATTTATACTTATTTGTTTATTATTTATGTGATAAATAATATTGTGGATATTAATTCATACATTTGATAGACTAATGTATTCATTTTGATTATTCCTATGTTTAGCATGTTTTATGCTTGTTAGTAGAAAATAATCTATATAAATTTATTGGTTATGTTTATTTTAACCAAATCTTGCATTGCTAGTAATGAGTAACTAGTGAAACATATTTCACTAGCTTGTTAGCATCACTAGTTCCAGATGAAGGTAATCTGATCAAGTGGTGTGTATGCAATTGACTAATCCTAGAGATCAATAAGGATTAAAAACTTTGGCCAAAGTAACGTTTAGTTATACATTGTCATTTTATGTGTATGAATTATATGTTTATGTGATATCATATTAGAATGGATTTATTTATGGTACAATACATGTTATTAGAAATCAGACATCACACAGGTACTATCTTGTCTCTATGGATTTTTGTACCATCACTATCTACTCATTTGTGAAGAGAAGACCACTCCCCGATGGGGGATTGTGTACAAGATTAATGGTTCATTGTTGGTATGTAAAATTGATTTTATGATGCTCTCTCTCCCCATAGTAGTACTTTATTGGAGATAACACTTGAAATTACCATAAATACTCGAATTTGCATAACTCATGCTTTGTGGAGCCTTATATCTTATATATTGTACATTATGTTGTATTTAATATTATTGAGACATTATCCTTGATGAGAAGTAACTATTTACTTATATATTTTTTGGTAGCATTAGTTTTATCATTGTACCAACCATGGTTAGACATTTTTAATTACTTTCCATATTTGATTATGATGTGTTTCATATATTGATAGTGATCAGTGATTGTTAGATTTCACATGATTATTTATAGTTGAAGTACTTAAAGTGTTATATATGGATCACTAATTTGGTTCTCATGGTGAATTATAATGGAATAATACATTGATTAAATTTTTTTTTAAATCATATTTTTCTAAGTCAAACCCAATGGGATTATTACATAGGCAACACTTATCCACTTCATGTGGGTGGTTAGTTTCACCTCGATCCATATTTTCCATTGCCTATTTTAGGGAGAACTAGTGTCAAAAGTGGAGTAAATGTTTCAAATTTAAGGAGACATGTTCTTTATCTTTTGTACAATAATAAGCTTATGATATTACAAATAAAAATGTTTTAAAATAAGGTACACTAATTTGTGATGAAATAATCAAGAACAGGCCAAAGGGATAACTATGTTAGAGACCAAACACCTATGGCAAACATAGAAATATATTTTTAATTATATTTTTCCATGTAGGTTAAAAAAACATGTTTCCAAAGTTGAATAAATCTAAATATAGTTTCACTCCTTTCTATCACTTACATACAATATCATACCCAAACATAATAGTACGAAAATAAGAAACCTAGTCCTCTCAGTTTTTTCCTTAAATAATTTAGTGTAATTTAATATTTTCTTGTAATATTCATATCTTATTGATTTAGACATATCTAAGACATTTTAAATATTTAAACATTCTATCTTTTTTCGATACAATAATCTAAAATAAGGTAAAACAATTCTATAACTAAAACGTAAAGAAGTTCAAGTTCACAACTCAATAAATGTCCTAACTAAGTTTTTTCACCAAAATGAAAATACCAATGTATGGTTTATACGTAAAAAAAAAACCCATGAAAAGTTTAAAGAGATCCAAAAATGTAGAAAAACATGAAAATGATAAGATATGGCTCTAGAAAAAAAAATCACACTCCTACCAACCTATACGGAATTTTCTTATAAGAAGAAATAAATTTCCTAGGCCAAATATGTATTGGTTATGCATAGAAAACAATGAATATCCCACATAGACATTCAAATATAGAAAAATCTCAACCTAATATGTCTTATTACTTCATTAAAGTTACATGTTAAATAATTGTAAAATAAGTGATCATAATATGTATTATCTAAATCTAAAGATGTTTAATTTTAAGAAAAGAGAAAAGGGCATTAACATAGGTTTATTTAAAAAATCCAATTGTTAAATTGCATTAAATTATAAAATACTATAAAAAATGGAAACTCAACCAATTATTTATGTTATTTAAATGACATATCCTCTCTTGGTCTAATGTAAACCTCAACTAGAACATGTCCTTCTTTTAAACCATAAAATAGATCTATAAAATTCATTAATTTGAGATAATCAATAAAACTCACTCTTAGCATAATATCAAACTTGTAATCATAGATGGCAAGCCCATGTATAAATTCTATCTATCAAAATATTTTTAATGCCTCTACTAGTTTAGGTTAATAACACATTAAGTAAACCTTTCAATATTTACATATGCATTAAAACCCAACATAAAAAAATTAATTTAATTCAATGTAACAAAATAAATAATTATATCATAGACTTGTCATTGTGGTAAAGGATACCTGCACCACTAGTTCAATTCACTTATCATTGACCCTTCTATATATGCCCCTAGTCATTGGTAAGCCCATTAATACTAATTAGTGCTCATCCACCCTGCAATGTGGCCGTGATAATACACAACATACATCCGATCCATGAAAATACAATGATATTTATCCTCCAACATCCATTATGGATTGTAAATCAAGTACAAAACATAAGAATGAATCTAATATGTGAACACCTATTGATGTCAATTTAACACATTTTTAAATTATGTGTGAACAATGTTCTTACATTAAGAATTTTATGTTTCATTGCTTTGTGCTCTAATTTGTGTCCAAACATCATACAATTTTTTTTAATAAGTTATTTATTTCTTTCAGTGATATATTTAATAAAAAATTAAACGAGAATTATTAGATAATAACATAAACTCTATTTTTATTTAATTTAAATGGTTTATAAAATCTATCATTCTTTCCCAAGTGTCATTCAAGAAATGGGCCATTGACTTCGTTAGGCTAATTACTACCACAATATGGCATATAGACACGAGCTACATTCTAGTAGCCATTGACCATTTCACCAAGTGGGCCAAGTTCATGCCAACCAAAAACTACAAATCCACCATAGTCGTAAGATTCATATGGGAGAACATAATAAGCTGTTATGGGTGCCCATTCTACTTGACTAGAGATAGGGGAACACACTTCATTAATGAGATAAATGGCTCTTACTAATAAAATAAATGATGGCATACCACAAAAAAATGCCCTACCATCCCCAAGTAAATGGCATAATTGAGGCATTCAACGAGATCCTATGGATGTAACTCATAAAGATATGTGATATTGAATGTAAAGATTAGGATGATTGAGTATTAGTAGTGTTATGGGCATATTGCACAACCTACAAGCACTTGAAAAAGGCTACACCATTTCAACCAATGTTTGTCAGTGAATTAATCCTTCCAATGGAGTTCTTGGTACCATTATTTTACATCAAATGCATTGGTTAGTTAGATGACCAAGAATCACTGACTACAAGGCTGGAGGACTTAGATTGGTTAGATGAGGCATGATCCCAAGAAAAATGAAGATAGTAGATAGAAATAATGTGTCAAAAATTCTAGCATGATAAGTATATAGATCACAAGGTGATAAAAAAAGGTGCGTTTGTTTCACTCTATAACTCAAAGTATATCATGCACTAAGGCATGTTGTAGATAAGGTGGATGGGCCCCCTATATAATCCACAACATCTTAGATACTAGCACAGGCAATCTGTGCATGTTGTCAAGAGAAATGCTCCTTGGGCATTTTAACGGTAACTAATTGAAGTTGTATCAGTAATAGGGTGACACTTTTGGTATGAGATGTTGACTTTTTGGTCATAAGTTAGTCATATTGAGTGACTAGAATAGTGTTTGGTGTAATCCAAATAATTTCCTTCTTTGTGTGTTTTTTGAAATTTTAATGTGGTAGGTGAATAAGTGGCACTTTGAGGCCATTGATAAAATATTTTTGGCTCTTTAACGCATAATTCCAGCTAGGTGAGTCGATCATGGATGCTCTTCAAGCACTTTATGCTAGACACCTAAGTCAAGGGCACATGAAATTTTCCAAAATTAAACACAAGGCACATTAGATCTTTGTGTGTTAGACTCAAGAAGTGAGGCATATTTAGGCCCATAGAAGGGCTAGTTTAGCACTTTCAAGCATAATACCATTTAGTTGAGTTGAGCAAGGTTATATCTAAATAACCTACACCAAATGCTTAAGTCTCTAGGTGCATGAAATTCACCAGACTTAGATAAAGTGTGAATCGAGAGAGTCACACAAGATATAAGTGGAAAAAAGATAGAGTGAAGATGCACAACATTATTTTGCATAAGAGATCAGATAATAATGTCATGTTGGAGGGCTAGTGTAAGGGATTTGTATGCGGTAGGAAAGACCAAGGCAAGAAAATAAAATCATAGTGAAATTGACCAAGATAGATAAGTGCGCTTGAAATAGAAGCATAGTTGGAATAGGAAATGAGATTGAGGAGGATGAATTTCATGTATATGAGGTGCTACAACCAGGTTACCATAGTGAAGGCAAAGCTCATGCCAATTAAATAAAACACAAGAGAAGATCATCAAAATAAGATAGCATCCACCCAAAGTGAGATGTTAAGTGACCATTTGAACTATGTGTCACTTCACCAAAAATTCATCAGAAGATGTTAATGAGGTGGTGGTCAAGGTATAAAGACCCACATTAAATGCATATATAATAGAATATTTTTACATATTTATCAGGTCCTAGTGAATCCAAAAGAGTTTAGGCACCACCACACCATTAATCAACTATAATTAAGCTAGTAGATGAGAATAAAGCTATAAAGTAGTGAATAAATAATTATGTCTGGTCACAAACCTTGTGCTAATTTGAAATTTGAACAAACAACCAGAGCAAACCTAGTGAACCAAAGAGCCAAAAAAAGGAAACCCTACTATAATGAGATATTAAGAACCCTAGATGCCAAAATTAAATGACTATATAGAGGAATAAATTGCATTCTTTATGAGATTGGTAGAGGAAAGAAAGGGGCATGAATTGAGCAAAAAATAAGGTAGCTAAAAACTAAGGTGATGATAAGGCCACCATTTATAGCATAGGAATATCGAGAACTAAACATATAGTCAATGACCTCATGACTATGTGAAGCACCAACAAAGACTGAAGGATATAGAAAGATCAATAGATCATCATTTAACACTAGCAAATTTAGAATGGGAAAAAATGGATGAGCTCGAGCTTGTAGTAAGAACAAAAAGACACCATGAAAATGCTACTAGTAGTAGAAGCCACTACTATAGAAATAGCAGTGCCACTAGTATAAGGAGTGAGCTTCGACCAAATCAATTTGGAGGTACTTGAGAAGATGTTATATTGGGACATATAGTTTCCTAAAGAGGTGGTCATAGGAGAAAAATAGGTGTTATTCATGCACAAGTGCCACCTAAAAGAGTACAACCACTGAACCTCTAACAATGTGAATGAGCTAATGTAAGACTAGATGGTAGACATAGGTGAAAATATTATAGGTGTATCACTATTTGATTTCTCTATTCGAGACAAGCTAATGACTATTAATGTGATGCACCTCTATGAGTTAACGAGCATTGAAAAGCTGGAGGAACTTGTTTAGTTCCTCTTATGGGTAAGTGCACCAACTTTGGAGACAAAAAAGGGCCTACCCATAGATATTATGATTTTGAAATTTCAAAAATTTGAAATTTTTTAGATAATTAGAGATGGCTACACTCAAAACTTGAAGATGGTTTTAAAACAGGAATTGTAGAATTTTGAGTCTAGTTTATAAAAAACCATTTTTTTTTTAAATGGTAAATTATAAATAGGTCAAACATCTAAAATTTAAAGAGGACCTCCTATTTTTTTAAGAAAATTTGAATTGTAGCATTCTGTGTGGCCCACCATTTTTTGAGCATCATTAGATATTGTTAGAAACCCTTTGGTGAATATTTAGATAAGATCTTCTAGTGTGTTTCAAAAAAAAATTATATTTTTTTGATGAATATTATATTTTTATTAATTTTTGAAATAAGTATATCCTAAAAACTAATAAATAAATGGATATCTAGTTTTGTGGCCCTCCATAACTACCTCAAAAAAAAAAAAAAAGATTTTTTTGGGAATGTGTGTACAATTAGGTCTAGTTTGTTACCATATAATTTGTTTTGTACTTGGATCAATGAAAAAATATATAAACATGAATAAGAATGTATGGGTGAGGAATGTCATGGCCTAAAAAATGTGGTGTTAAAAATAAATATAGTTTGAACCCTTAAAATAGCCCAAAAATTATAAAAACTACATTTAGAAAGAGGGCAATGTGCTCATCATAATGGTAATTATTTTTCAAATTTAGATGTTGAAATCTAGAGCATATTTGTTGATTGAAGTTGGAATTTTTTATTTTTTCCTAAAATTCTCGATCTTAGATATAGATGCCTAGTCCCAAGCCTTTGGCTCAGAAATCCAAGCCATTCTTTACCCTAAAGACTCAGTTTTAAATTTAAATTCAAATAATGTGTATGCATTATATAATGTATCCTCATTATAGGATGTGTACACGTTATATATTACACACACATTATATAGTGCACTATGTAATTCATACACATTATATAACTTATACACATTGCTTTATTATAAGTCCAAAACCAATTCTAGGAGCTTTTAGGAGTTGCAAATGAAGCCAACATTATCCATATGATTATATTTACTTCTCTAAATGTTAGGTATACATTTAATTTAAATTTATTTTAGTAAATATAAGAAATTAGGGTCACTCAACATCTGATAGAGTTGATCTGACATTTTCACACCTTATGAATTGGAAAATAGTTTTCCAAAATCCAATCAGGGCAATACTTAGGCATTTTCAGGGTCTAAATATTAAACTTAGGGATTTCAGGACAATTTTTTTTAATTGATATCAATTTTTGGTAAACATGTAGTCATTTTTTTAGGTTTTTATACCTTCTAAATTGATTCTTAACTTTTTTAAGAGTCTTAGGTTTATCAAAATTAAAGTTTTCAAATCACTCACTTTAAAATTAATGCAAAGTGGTGTGATTGGGGTAGCATAGGTCACATTAATGACCTACACACATCAAAAACCCACTTTGTGTTAGTTTCACTTATTCATAATCCTTCCCTCATATTTGATCACTTCTTACTCTTGCCTCATCACCCCTAATCACTCTTTCATCATTCTTGATTATCCCTAATCACTCCCTCATTAACCCTCACTATCTATTTTCATCTCTAATCACTCCCTTATAATACATAATCACTCTATCATTGACCCTCACTATCTCTCATCATCCCTAATCACTCCCTCCATATCCTTCATTATCCCTAATCACTCTTTCCTCATCCCTCATTATGCCTAATCTCTTCCTCATCTTTAATCACTCCCTCCTCATCTCTAATCACTCCTTCATGGACCTTAGTTATATCTCATCATATTTAATCATTCAAGATTATCATCCCTAATAAATCCTTCATTGATTATCACCAGCCCTCATCATTTCTAATCACTCACTTCTCATCCCTCATAATACCTAATCAATCTATCTTCATCCCTCATCATCACTAATCACTCCCTCATTGACCCTCACCATCCCTAATATCCCTCATTATTTGGCATAAGTATATACTTTAAATATATGTTTGATTCAAATCATATGTAGTTTAATCTATTATAATATAAATTAGTTTTTTTCTAGGACTTGTGATGTAAATACCCATTCTTGATAGTCAATTTTATTACTGAATGAATTGGATGATCTTCTAAATTTATAGTCAAGTAACATTAGTATTAACACAAAATAGAGTCTAAATTTTAGTTCATCAAATTGTTTTTTTGTGAAACTAGCTAAATGAAAATTTATTCAGTTCCACCTTTGGTAGTTTGGTTCAAAAGATGAAAATTAAACACAAATCTCTTATATAATTTTCTAATTCTGAGAATATTTGAATTAGATGCAAAGTTATTTAGTGTTTCCCATTCATATATAACTTGAATCTTAGTTAGGTTCACACAAGCACTCCTTGTGTGTGTAATGTGTCCCAAATATTTTATCTCTTACATGAAAAATGAACATTTATTCATGTTATCACAAAAATATGTTTCTACAAAATATGAAACACTAGCTCAACATGGTGTAGATTTTCATCCCTTCTTTTCTAAAGATTAAGATGTCATTAAGGTAGATTAAAAAAAAGACATAGGTAAAGGGCCTACGGATGTCATTAAACATCTTGAAATGAATTAATTCATTATATGAGCTAACCTAAATGTCATAATCAACTAGTAAATCAATCCTCCCTTTATTTTTAAGACTATATTCTAAATGTCTTAAGGTTTAACATGAATATGATGGTACCCAAACTTAAGATAAATTTTTGGAAAATAATTCTACACCATTGATATGGTAGAAAAATGCCTTAATATTTAAATGATGATAATAGTTCTTCATGTTAATATTGTTAATGCTTTTTTAATTGATTCACAACTTTGGTGCAAATACAATTGGGTTTCTGCAAGGTAATGATTTAGGCATGATGTGTCCATTATCCATTATTTCATGGATCTACTACTTGATCTATTCAATCTATAGAAATGATATGTTATATAAAGGGGTTTGAGGTAGACGTAATTAAGGGATCAAATTAATAGTATTGTTTAGTGTATAGTATGGAGTAACTTATTTAGGTGACTGAAAGATGTCCTTATATTCATTTAGTTTATTGTTCAATTATTATCGGATAAACCACACTATGATATGGTGACATAAAGATGTCATTAAACATTTACTTCTTACCCTTAAGAGTATACTTATTACTAGAGCTGATTATATTCTTTCACTTCCTAATACTAATGACTGAAAGCTTATGAACTAACTAATATATATGGTATTTTATATCTAGACAATCTATCATAAAATTTCAAATGTTTAATTCATAGACTACATGTCAATGGTAAATACATGGTTGACCACATGTAGAAAAGCACACACCTATAATGGTAAGATATCAAAAATTATTGCATCTTTAAAAAGTTTGATTTTGTACACTAAGTGACACTACTAAGTGATCCATTTATCAATGCCTACACTAGACCATACATTATTGTATGGTTATGGACGATGTATAAATTTCAAGTTCAATTTTTGAAAATAGGATTCAGGAGAAGTTAAATTCTTATAACTTCCATTAGAAATGAAGTGTATTATATCACCATTGATCTACATTTATTAATGAAACAATAGTTTTAATTCATATAATTTCATGTTGGGAAAAGTGGAGATAGTTTTATTTCCAACCATATCATTGGGTTCATAATCTATTATCTACTTAACTTTTTATAGTGATAGATAACTTGTACCCATTTATTGATGTGTGAAAATAGAGATATCATAGTTTGACACTCTTCATTGGATTGAATATTAAAGTTATGAATTAAGCACCACTTTCCAATCTTGGACTAATTATTCTAATCATTTGAAAATTAATTCCCTCTCTCTGGTATGATGACTAAATCAATATACATACAAATAGAAGTCTCTAAATATAATTATTCGGATAATAAAATTTATTCATATGAAATACAATTGATTGGTTTCGATAAATCACATAGATTGGTGATCCTCATGTATTTACTACCCATTTTGGTGATATGGTGGTTTTACTTGCTTCTCTTTTTTTGGCAGATTTTCAATTATTAATTGCATCATTTCTAATAGGCCCAATTTTTTTTTCACAAGTGTTAAATATTTGTGTTTTAAATTTGTGTCCACATAATTTTGATCACATTGTCTTATATTTTATGTTAGCACTCAAATCTCCACTTGTATATCCTAACATTGTTGAACTCCAACAAAATGCCACCATTAAGTTACTGGATGGAGTGATTAAGGATGAGGAGGTATGAGGAAGAATTGAGTAGAGATGATGAATGAGTGAATAAGGATGGTGAGGGATGGTGAGGGTCAATGAGGGAGTCATTAGGGAGGATGAGGGAGTGATTAGGGATGATGAGTTATGGTGATGATTTATGAGGGAGTGATTAGGGGAGATAAAAGATGAGGATTGAGTGATTAGAGATGATGAGGTATGACAAACTAGTGATTAGGAATGATGATGTGACGCAAGAGAAACACTACACAATATAAATAGTGATCTATTTTACATGTTAAGATTCTTTAAAAGGTGGTCAAGCTCATAATCATTCTGTAGGAATATTTCTAAGTTTCTAATTTTATGTTAATTTTAAATTAGAGTTTTATTGGACTTTCTTACCAAATCTTTCATTTGAATTTTTGAACTTTCATAGAAACTTCAATATTGTTTAAAGAAGTCCAAAATTGAATTTGGTGTGGTTAGACTTTAGCGAGGATTTTAGGATGTTACAATACATATAAATAAATTCACATTTGATAAATATGTTAGTAGTTGAGTTAGTTGAGGACACACTCAACATACAAAAGACGTTAGAATTTAGTTGATGGTTATTTGGTAATAAGATTCTTGTCCATGTCTTATTTTATATATAAATTAAGATTAAAAATATTTGGATGGGGTATGATTAGAAATGACAAATTTAAATAACCCCAAAAAAGTGAATAAATACAATTTTTGATTATTTATAGGCAAGAAAGCAAACAGACCCTACATCTTCTAAATATGTGTAAAGATAGTTGACAGTGTGCATGATCATGAAAAATGATTAGTAATAAGTTATTTGTGATATTTTTTTGAGTCATAATTTGAAAATAAATTTTATTTAATATTTATTATTACATTTTAAATTTGAGTTTCAAATTTTTTCAATGTTCAAATTACAAACTGTATACCCCATGGTTTTACAAACTGTGCCTTGAAATCTATGTGAAGATCAAAGTCTTATGGAAGAGGAGATTCTATTTTGTGGGATTTTATAATTTATGAAAAATTATTAACTTTACATAATAATTACTTAATATTATTTAAATATTTTATGTTATTCTTTTGCTAAGGACATTCTATGTTAAACAACACAACCCTATCTTCTATGAGCAAAAGTTCTAAGTATTAATCTGCATGAAAAGGTATATGTATGTATTAGAAAATATATATGTTGGTGAGTTGATTATAATATTATAATTAGGTATTTTATTATTTCAAGTAGATTTTATATATTTTGATGAGCAAAAATAAAATGAACACAGTCCTGCAATCATCAAGAAACTTAACATAGTCAAAGTGGTATCTCATGGAAATTGGTGAATTGAGTATTATAGATGGAAGGAATTGATTTTTTAAATTGTGTAATATTTTTTTAGAGAATTTTAAACCTTAATATTTATTTATAACCTTCTTTGGAATTAATTAGAATAAATAATCTCTTCTCAGATTACTACATACCTATGACTAAGTATACAATCTATTACAATTTGGTTAAGTCAATCTACTGTAGCTTAAAAATGGAAATATAAAACTTAAATTTTTTGAATAGGGTCAAATCAGACCTATTCCAGTAGTCAAAGTCATTATAAATGTCTTTTGAAGATTGGAATCTCATTTTAACCCTTCTCTGGGCTGCATAACCAGTGCAAACCCTGTAATAGGGTTTCTACTTTCAAAGTGAGTTTTTAGGAGTTGTAACTATCAATCATTCATGAAATTTGGTGAAAATTTTGAGTTTAACATGAAAAACTATAATATAGTTTTTTTAAGTTTTGTAAGTATGGATGGGGGAGGAATATGTGGTAGGCAGAGTAAAAGGGAACTTAAAGACCTAATCTAAAAGCAGAAAAAGATAAAAGACGTTATCAAATAGTTGAATTAAAGCCTAAAAATTGTGAATAAATGGGATATATTATAATGTATCCATAAATTAGGTTTATTTGATGATTTGAGTCCATACAATAAGTGTTTATGATAAATTAAAAGGTAGTGTATGATATGAGGATTGTGTTGAGAAGTTGAGTAGGCTTGAAAAGAAGTTAGAGAGAACTCAAAGGATTGGAAGGAAATTTTTTAGAGACCTATTAAAGCCTAAGTAATGAGAGATAAGATTTGATACAAGTTGCTATAAAGTGTAAATATTTAAGGGGGATAATCTCAAAGTAAGAGAGATTGAAATTATTGAGTCAAAAGAATAGAATGAAGAATTTAGTGAGACCATCTAAAGAATGGTAGAGAATAAATTAAATGAATAAAATGCATATGTGAATTTGAAATGTGTGCATGGTTGAAAGATAAATATCAAGCAAGAAAATTCAAACTAAAAATTACATGGATAATGGAAAAGATCTTGGACAAGTAGAGTATGTAATAGGTCTCTACATCATGAAGGATGGTAAGGGGAAATGAGGGAGTGATTATAAATGATGAGGAACTATGAGTATCAATAAGGGAGTGATTATATATGATGAGGGATAAGAAAGGAGTTATTAGGGATGATGTATCAGTGATTAGGGATGGTAAAGGCTAATAAGGGAGTGATTTGGGATGATGAGGGATGGTGAGAGCCAATGAGGGAGTGATTAAGAATGATGAGGAAGTGATGAAAGATGATGAGGGATGGTGAGGGTCAATGATCAAGTGATGAGGGATAAGGAGGGACAAGGAGTGAGTTATTAAGGATGATGAGGCATAATAAGGGTTAATGAGGGAGTAATCAGGGATCATGAGGGAGTTATTAGAGATGACTAGGGATAGTAAGGGTCAATAAGGGAGTGACTAGGGAAAATGAAGAATGATGAAAGAGTGATTAAGGGTGATGATGCATGATTAGGAAGTGATTAATGATGATGAACAAATGAAATTAACATAAAGTGGTTGTTTGATGTGTGTAGTCATCATGTGACCTATGCTACCCCAATCACACCAATTTGCATCAATTTTAAAGTGAGCTGTTTGAAAACTTCAATTTTGACAAACCTAAGACTCCTAGAAATGCCAAAAATCAATTTAAAAGGTACATAAACCTAAAAGATGACTATATATTTACCAAAAATGTATATCAATTACAAAATTTATTCTAAAATCCCTAGGTTTAATGCTTAGACCGTAAAAATGCCTAAGTAATGACCTGATTGGATTTTGAGAAACTATTTTCCACATAGTAAGGGATACAACTGTGAGACCAATTCTATCAAATGCTAAGTGGCCCTATCTTTTATATTTACTAAAATGAATTTAAAGTATAAATAATTAAATGTAAAAATATAAATCTAAACTTATATTTGCAAGCTGTACAGGGTATATAATAAATATTCATTATTGTTTTCTCAATAACACGTATGAGCCTAATTTATAGGGAGACACATGAGGCTATTAACAAACCTCATCAGACCAATCATTGGACTCCCAATCTCCAATGTAAACATCCACCAAATGATGGTAGATGAAATAGAAGTTAAAATGGTTGGGAAGCTCCTCAGTTACTACAAAGGAGGTTGCATGTTCTAGATTAAGGACATCAATGATCCCAAGATGAGGGTAGTTGTGTGCTTGGTGAGTTTTAAACTATGCCTAGATAACTGATGGGTGGATGTAATAAATACCTACCTAGGCATCACTTACCACATGGTGTAGGGGATGACATTTAACATCTCCAAGTTTATTATAGATGGAATAATCAAGATTATGTTTGAATGTCACATGGCAAAAGATACCTTCCATTGGGGTTCCATGTTGATCTTGATTGTGATGGAGAAGATTGATGTTTATAATGGTGATGGAGACAAACTATGGGTCTTCCTAGTGCACAATGATTCCCCAACACTCAAATACCATAATTTCACTTACCTCCCTATGTTCACCCCAAAGTATAAATCCTATGTGATGGGATGGTTCACCTAGTATATTGAATCATTCGATGAAGAATGATACATCCTAGATAATATCCCCTAGAGTTTGTTTGGAATAGAAACTTTTGCCATCATGAAACACTTTATCATCATTCAATTGGCGCTCATAAATGAGAATCATTGTGGTTGGCTAAAACTAACTTATGCATTTTCAAATAAGTACTTTAGAGAGGCACTATAAGAATCCCCAACATGAAATAAATGGATATCCTGATGAAGACCATGGATTTATAAATACATAGGTTAAGGTGCCAATACATGTACCTAGTGGTTAAGATAATTGAAGATAAAGAGGATGATTTGGATGCCACCTACATCTATCCCCTCGAAAGATAAGTAATCATAGGGAAAATCCACATGTACTTATACAAGATGAATCCATGTAAGAATGGTGTAATTGTAGACAAAGATGATGAACTCCCATTTTAGGTCAACAAAGAAGGAGATTTGGCACTAGTGGAACCAAGAAATTCCCCTCAAAAGAAGTGAAGAGAAACCCTAGAGGAAATAAAAGAGTACCTTCATTTGAAGATCACCTTTGAAGATGAAGTTGCCCCTTTCATGACAAAGAATAATCACGTGGTCTTTACACCAATAATTTCCTCACCCAAGCTAAGGGAGAAGAAAAATAATAACTCCAAAGGGCTAGTAGTGATACCCACCATAATCGGTAGAGATGGAGGTGCAAGAAGCAAAAGAGGAAGTAGAAGCACAGTTGGTGCAAGAAGAAGGAGGAGGAGGGAAAAAAGTGTATATCATCTAAGAAGAGTAATAGGGGAAGATCCCAACACTGAATAAATTCATGATGCTCTATAAGGTATTACTATGAACATGCTTGAGGAAGTATGATTGTCAAGCGCCCCAACCATATAACCCATGATGTAGCCTCTACAGGGTGTGGAGGAAAAGAGGCATAGATGGATAAAAATGGGACTCATTAAAGACCATATAGAAGTGATGCTAGATTTACATCAAAAAAGGTAGGCCATGAAGGCTAAAGTCATGACCCAAATGGATATTAACAAAGCTAAGGCTGAGGAGATAAGGCCTAAGGAAAATATAACCATGATCATGAAAATGAGGAAGGTAGAGATAAAGAAAGTAAAAAAGGAAAAGGCTAGGAGAGATATGGAAAAAAATGCTTCCATAAGAATATAACTAATAAAGGACAAAGTAATAGAGGTTCCTAGTGCCCATACCAACATAGTAGAGGAAGCTATACCATTGGTGCACCCAAGTAGTGAATGGGTGCCTAGAAACAAAGAAGGTAATATTGGCACCTTACACAAGCAAAGAGAGAGCACAGTTGAAATCCAAGAGACTCAAGAGGGTGAATTTGGAACCAAAGATAAAAAAAGCAAATAAAAGGGATAAGCTTGAGAAATAACCACTATTGAAGAAATAAGATGCATCAGAATAAAGTGTCAAATCAGGTAGTAGCTCTATTGAATAAGAGCTAGAGCAAATGGAGCTGACCATCTAAGAAGAGGAAGTTAAGCCAATCCTATGAGAGAAGGTATAAAATGGGTTCATAGATGAAGAGTATTACATGATGGAGTACATGCCAAAAATATCTACCACAACATTGATTCACAAAAACTTGTCCTTTACCTTTGATAGTTTTATGGATGAACTTTAATTCTATGTAATACAAAATGTAACACTCAGTGTGGACCGATAATAACAAGGGTAAGACTCACTTCTAGTCAACCCCCATGTAATGGATCTAATAAGGCTGGCTAATGCCCTCATTTGAATGGCTTTCGAGTTAGCATGCTAGAACATCATCAATGATGTTAGAGCCTCAAGTTGGAAGAAGATCATGATGGAGGAAGAATAAAATAATAAGGCCATAAGATTCAAGTTGAAGAAACTATACAAGCACGTGGAGGAAGTTGAGCCATCCCTCCTTGATGGCATCAACACTTTACATTTTTTAGAGGTTGATAAGGTGTGTGTGTAATTGGAGAAGATGATCCTAAGGTCAAAAGCAGAAGTAGAGCTATAAGAAGAAGAGAACCCATGTACTAGCATAAATCTTAGAAGATTATTCTTCACCATTGTATCTCTCAGGGTCTCCCATGGGGCAAGAAAGCACATCATGGCTTGGGTCTTCACTCTTTGCTTATCACCCCAACACTTTAAAAATGAAAGGGTCCTTTGTTATTAAAATTTTATAGAAGGCTTGGGAGAAGATTCAACGTCACCTCAGTTGGGCTAGTGATGGGTTTAGAAATGGCCTCTCCATTAATTCTTAGTCCCTTTGGTGGTCACTTTGTCTTAATTTTCACAATGTTCCCTTTACCTTAGTCCTCCATGTTAAAGGGCTGTGCCTTTTTAAAAAAGGTGTAAAGGTTATTGGTGACCTCTTTTGTAAATAAAGTAGGGTTTCGCTCACTAGACAGTAACATTAGCACAAATAATAACTAATAAACTTAGATGCAGATGTTATTGTATAGATTCAAGGCTTCATACCTGATGCATATTTTTATAAAATTGGAGTTAATTCTCTTATTCCTTGGTAGAGGAACTAGGTTTGGTCTATAACCACCACATTCACTCGATACACTCCATGGTTGGGATATCAACTAATGTCCACTCAACATATTTCAATTGATATGCTCAATATCATATGGAATCTTCATTCTTGTGATAGGATCTAGGATATGAGTTTCAACATAGTGTAGTGTGCTTCTATTGAGCCCCAAAATGCTCACTTTTTATGGTGCCTTCTTCACCAGGGCTGGCCTGTGTGTGACAAGATCAAGTATTTGGGTGTGTCCAACCCTTTCTGCCCATCCTATCAATAAATTTTTTTTATTAAACATCTCTTTTAGTTTTGTACACATGCATAGTCTATGTGGTGCTAGATCCATTCCCTTTTCCAACGTTTTCCCCAAAAATTCTTCACATGGAAGATGGCTCTCATGGGGGACTCAACTTGTCTGCTTGTAAAATATAATCTCTTTTGGCAGATCTTTCAAGCCAATGTTATGTTTCAAATATGTAAATCTAAGATTTATGATTTCTTTAATCATGAAGAGTTGGAATGTAATTTTTCTATTTCTATCAAAATTACTATTATTTCTAATGTCACTCTTTAGATATAAATCTAAATAGACAAGGTTCATTTGGAGCTCAATCACCTCTAGCATTTGATCAATCATTGGGAAGATACTGTATGTGTAGTCAATTAGGAACCTCTTGATCCTCAAAAAAATCATTCACCCTCTATAAATGAGGACATGGGCCAAGGTCAAAATGATCCATAGCTAGACATAAAAGCTACTCTCTAAGACAGTCACCACCTCATTGGCCTTCTCCTCATCACGGTGGTTGAAGTGGTTCCTCCCACTCTAGAGTTGATGTTAGGGGTTATGGATCTCCTCCCTCATCCTAGGATGTTGATAACAAAGGATGGGCTCTACCTCTCAAAGTAAAAATTACATGCCTAGTGTTGGCAATTTCACCTAAAAGAAATCAAAATGAGACTTTATAAGATCAACAAAACTCTAGTTAGGAGCACTTACTTTCTGACAAAGATCCTTTGACCATGGGAGGATGTGGTGATAATTAGTTGGATCCATCATCTTCTCCACCTCCATCAACATCCATGTTTGTTGTTGATTCTTAAATGTTCTTGTTAATGTTATTTGTACTTTAGTTTCTTTGCTTTGCTAGCAATTGATGTGATGTAGGTTTTTTGGTACTGTCATTTTGTGACCACTTTTTATGACCTTTTTTTAGGGGTTTTCTTTAACCCTCGGTATGAATTTGGTCATAGGGTATGACTTTTTCCACCCAGTATTTTGTATCAATATCATTATACCATGTCTTGTTTCATATTAACATATAGGCACTTCTCAATCAAAAAATTTGATCTGTAAAAGTGTAAAGTGAAATTGAAAATTTGACAATGATTTGGAATCATTTTAATATTTATTACTTATATAATACATAATATTTTATTACTTTCAACATCATTGTAAAAATATTAAAATTCACACACATGTGTCGATTTTAGATTTCAAGTAAATGTTTATTTATTTGTTATACCAAATTCATTTTTAATAGTATGATCCTATGCTATCTCTAAAATTAAATTTTGCATACATGTCATTTTAAAAATTTGTGATTTAAAAAATATAAAATTATATATTATAATAATACATAAAAATTGTCATATCAAAATCCTCCAAAAAACAAAATGTTAAAAAAATTTAAATCTTTTATTTGATGGAAAAATATCAAAATTAAATATAAACATTAAAAAATTTAATATTAATATATTAAAATGTCAAACACAAAATGTTTTAGATTTCTCTAAATAAAAAGAGAATTAATTGGCCCTTAAAATTTAGACCATAGTTAAGTGAAGGGATGGACATAGATTCTTAACTGCTCCTATCGCACCTCCAAATGACAAGATAGATTCATGCCATCCATCATGCCCAAATAATACTACATTTTAGGAACATTAAACATCACTATGGAAAAGGTTGAAATATCACACTTGCTCATTTTATCTGTTAAAAGGAATATTTTATAACTAGGTCTCCTTGTCATTATATCCCCACATGACAAACAAAATGGTGGCATCTTTAACTTGCATGGTTTGTAGAATGCAATGTAAGAAATGTCAATTGAGGTATTTCCCTATGATATAATTACCGAATTTTAAATTATGATTGCAATTCAACAATATTTTGTCCATGGCCAAATGAAAACGTAAAAAAAAAATTAAAAAAATATTAATAAATAATTTTAAAATATTATCAATTTTTTTATTTTTATTTAAAATTTATAACTTTTATATAAACTAATAAATAAATATTGTTAGGTTTTCAAAATTATTTTAAAATTTCAAAACTATTTTAAAGAAATCTATATAAAAAATGTTAAAAAATATTATTTTCCAAAATAATATGACGATTAAAAATATTATTAATTATATTATGATTATTATAAATTATTGTTATTTATATCATTATTATTACCAATTAAATTTATATTATTAAAATTTGATAGTTATTTTTATTTGATAGGTGAAAGTATGGAATTGAAAGGCCCCCTGACCTTGTACAAAGGAGAAAATCAAAAAAATGAACAATAAAGCTCAAAAAAAATGTCTCTACCAATGACCATTAAATGGGTGGCCAAAACCCTTCATAAAGGAGGCTTCTACCAACCACTGGAAAGGGACAAAAAAAGACACCCAAAAAACTTCCATGATGTTTTTGCCAAACAAAGCCAAAGTTTACCTCCCCAGAAGGAGTCAGAGGGATTGAGCAAAAAACATTAAATGCGACTTACTACCCTCCAACAACTGAGAAAATCAAGCCTTTTCTTTTTTGGGATGCCCCCCCAAACAGAGTGACATGCTGAATTCCTGTCTTCTACCACTTTTCTTCTTCTACGCTTTCATCCACCCCCACCTAATATTTCATAAGATCTAAGGAAAGGGATAATAATATTTCAAATTCTAAGGGCTGAGATTTATCTACCACTGAATCCTCAACCAAAGGTTAAACCCATGATGATTCAAAGAGGGAATTAGATCCTTAGAAAGAGATGCTTCTGCAATCAGAATGGGCCCCTTTATTTCTAACAAAGGGGGTTCTGCCTTATACTCTTCTTTTGAAACTTTAGGATTGGCATAATCCATTCTAACCAGATCAAGCTCAACTAGAGGCAAATCTGAATCATCATCCTTAGATTCGAGGGCTTCCACAGTGAGATGGGTGAGGCTAAATTCTAACCACCAATAAGATTCCTTCTTTATTCTGTGAAGTTTGCAGTCTTTAGTCAAGTGACCTATATTGAAGCAGCAAGGACAATGGATCAATAGACCTTCATAATCAAAATATTGGGACTAAGAATGGTCACCCATTTGTAGAATAGTACTTTCTAGTGGATCCTTAGATGTGTCTATATTAAGCAAAATTTTAGTGAAGGTGGTATGAGAGAAAAATTTGGTGTCAAGGTGAGTAATGAAGAATTTACCTAGGGAGTTACCTATGACATTGAAGCTAGTTCAGTCCAAAATTGGAGAGGAAGGTAAGGAAGATGAACCCAAACTGGTTTTGTAGGAAAGGGATCAATGAGGGGATTAAAATGGGAAGACGAAGGTTTTGAGAGAAAAGGGTGGGAATTCAAGCACCAAAACTGAACTTGAATAAAATCCTTATCCTTGTAATTGTCAAAAATAATAATAAAAAAAACCTTTAGCACTAGGGTAAATCTCAAGGTTACATTAAAGGAGGGGACACCAATTTTTTGAGATCTAGGCATGAAACATTGGAAGTTTGGGCCAAAAATTATTGAATCTATAAATGATGCCATGAGATTCAAAGAAAAGCTCATGGGATATCATGTCCTTGGTCACCTCTTCGTCAAAGACCACCACAATTGTAGAAGGGGTAGGGATGAGAGGCTTCGGCATAGACCTGGAAGGTGCACTAGAAGCTACTTGATGCCAAATCTCCTGTCCAGTGGGGGAACAAAATCTAGATTTTCCTACAAAATGGGGAAATTAGCATACAAACAACCCTTTTCACTTGAGAAGGTGGACTAATCACCAGAGGTGGGTGAAACAACCTTGTCCATCGAGATCTTGCAGCATAAAGCAAGTGAGCCCAAAGTCACTGGGGCACCATCCAATCGAGAAGACCCATTTGTATCTTGATTATTAAAATTATTATATTATAAATTATTTAAATAAAATTACAATTTTTGATAAAAACTTAGATTTATTAAAGTTAATAATTATTAATGAAATGAAAGTAAAAATATATGTTTATAAAATTATAAATAAATGTGATTGTGAAATTGAGATCCTTATTTATTATTTAACTTTATTTCTCATAATATTTATAAATTATTATAAATGTGACATTGAGAATATTTATTCAGGGCTATGTTTATGTGATTATTTTTTAATCTTACTTTATACAAATAAATAAATAGATATATAATTTAAATATTTAAATAAACAAGTTTTTAGTAAGGAATATATATAAAATAATTTTGATTATCATATATGAATTCATTTTTATTATATATTAGTTAATATATTTGATGATCACTATAACTTGGAAAGATCACCAACCATCCTACAACATAAATTTAATAACCTTGAACTATATTCTTATGCACCAAGAAAATGATAACATTATATTATAGAATAATAGGATCTTTATACATCCACATGGCTATTACTACCTTTTCTAATGAATATGACCTAATTTATAGGTTGGGTATTAATGTATAATATATCTATAGAGTATGAGAAGTTTATGAAGTTTATTTTAAATTTTAGCATTACATTTGAGAAAATTCATTTAACCTATCTTAAATGTGGCCACCATATTTTAGAAGGGTCTATGAAACCCCACATCTATATATCGTGAATTGATTGTGACCCATATTTATATATATACAAAATAACAACATAAAAAGTCTTCAAATGTGATTTCAAAATGAAATAGAAATTATAATATAATGCAACTACAACATACTCATAATTAATAAAGTCCATGATGAAATGATGTTGTGTTCAAAATGTGTGACATGGTTAGTCTCCTATACATGTGGCCACCAACCATTACTCATTGTATTACTAACATGACCTTAAAGTTTTTACATTTCCTCTACACACTACTATTTTTTATAAATGCATAAGGCCTCTCATCAACATTACATATTAAATTAGTCACATTAATTTATATGCAATCTCATACGAAATGCTCGTTATATATACAATTGACCCCATTGACAATAGAAATTCTAAAATATAATTAGTCATAGGCTATATCATAATGGGTCCATGTGCTCAAAGGGTTATTAATCCCTATTAATCTATATGGAGGTATCTTTGGGCCATGAAATTGGGATGAAATATATACGGCATCGTCATTGATTTTACAGGGTGATCATAGTGCACATGTCTCAAAACTGTTTCACGAGAATTTAAGCGATGGACTTTACAACATCACCCTAACTTTTGTTGCTTATCAGATAAATTTTGAAACAACCCATTTCTTCATCTTTTCTCTTGAAATAAAATTTTCATAATTAGGACTGCTTACCAAGTACGCACCCCATTCTAGTCTCACGTGGCAAAAACATTGATGGTATCTTCAGCTTACGTGGTTTGTACAATGCAATGCAATAAATGTTCAAAAAAGTGTGTTGGCTTCTCATTTCCGATCACATGATCCAAACAAATTTGCAACAGTGCAGAGAGTGTTTGGAAGCAACCATATTGTCAAAATGCTTCGTACCCTTGCTTATTTTGCGAATGTCTATGAGGTTTATTCATATACTAAGAAATTGAACATAATTTCTTTATTTTTCCTTGTATGACATTGAACAAAAAATTTATTTCCATCAATTTTTTTGGAGTTTCTTTCAATACAAAAGTTTAAAAATGGTTCCTTCCAATGTATGAATGATTATAAGAAAATTTAATATTTATTATTATTCACAATAAATGGGAGGAAGAGAATTCCAAAAAACAATCGTTATAACATTCTTTAGATTTGAAATAATCACTTTGTTAATTATTACATTAAATTTTTTCTTGCAAAAAAAAAATTAAAATTTAACAATACAACATTTTGGGAAAGTAAATAAATGCTTTTTTTAAATGAACCATGTTTATTATTCACAATAAATGGGAGGAAGAGAATTCCAAAAAACAATCATTATAACATTCTTTAGATTTGAAATAATCACTTCATTAATTATTACATTAAATTCTTTATTGCAAGAAAGAAAATTAAAATTTAACAATACAACATTTTGAGAAAGTAAATAAATGTTTTTTTTAAATGAACCATGTCGTTTGTTAGATCAATGGATCAATAGCAATGGATCAACTTATTCAATTTAATCAAATGTTAGGTAGTGCAGTTTTTCATGGCATTTCAAAAAACACTAAATGTATATTTCGCATTGCGGGCCTCACAACAGCAATGGATCATCATCCTCGTAGATGATATCTTCCATACGTTCTGATGTGGCATCGGTGGGAGACACAGCATAAACATATCTATCATATATTCATGAGCTCTGGCTGCGCGGATTCCAAAGATGTGCTTTTGGGGTCCAAAGTGACACGTCAACGATTTTATGTATTTTACATTTTTTTAAACTGTTTCTGTCATAAAATTGTATTCCTTATTGCAGTATACGTAAATATGGCTATATGTTATGCTGACCAAACATATACGATCCAAATGGTAGAAGAAAATATTATAAATTTCAAACCGGTAGAAAAAAATTTATGCTCCCAATTACTTTTTTGAATTGGGAAGTCATTCCATATTACCTATTTATAAAATTATTTTACTTAGTTTAAATTGAAGGGCGAAGCCCCGTAGACTTGTTTTACATGAGACAAGAAAAAATAATTTTTTTTACCATTCGAATGTTGACATTAGGGTGCAAGGAAATAGATTCATCTTACAAGAGACAACGAAAAAGAATATTATTTTTTTACCATTCAAAACCTGACACAAGGCTGTAGGTAAATTACAGTTATATATTCCTTTGTAAGTTGTGTTCTACGTGAAATATTTTTACAGTGGGCAATTTGGGTGTATCCTACTAGGGTTGAGGTTTATGCACAGTGGCACAAGTCCACTAGCCATTGCTTCTTCACGAAAGGCCAAACACTTTAGAATAAGTTGGTAACAAAACCACACCTCCACATCACCATAAGATCATGTTTTCCATCATGCATTTGCGCTAAACTTCCTTTCTCAACATGGTTGCAGCTCATCTACGTGTGGTATGAAATGGTATTTTTTGCCTAAAAGCCTTACTTTTAGAACACACCATGATTAAAAAGGGCAACATGGAAAGCTTGGTATAGAAGGCAACAAGGGATGGGAAAATAAAAGAAATGAATTTTCCGTGCTATGGGGTTTGTGCGAGTTTTGGTGATTGTGTTTGTAATATTAGTGGGGTGCTCTACTTTCCATTGCATTCAGTTTCATTTTTGTGAAGATTGTGACATCGAGTCTGCTTGGGATGACATCAATTGAAGGCATCATATTTATTTATTTTTCAATTTGTTCCCAAAATTGTTCAAAATGTGAATATTTGTGTTTAGAGAATTCATTCTTTACATGTGTATCTAGTTTTGAAATGGTTTTCAAATCATTTTCTTGATTAAGAATTTTATGATGCGGTTGGAAATGTCTATATTAATTTCTAATTTGATTATTGTTAGGGATTCTTAGAGCGAAAGAACAAACAATGCATTTAGGAATATGCTGAAACTGATTATTTATCAAAAATTAGATTAAGCATCAGTGGAGTACTAGTCGACGGTTCAAACCCTACATTTAATAGCTAACCAAATTCAAACTTTATTCATTGCAAAAGTCTACAAGATAAAACATGAAAGTGATACCCCAATTGAATGTGTTTAAATTGTGTAAAGTAATTGATTTTTTCTTAGTTAAAAAAAGAATGAATATAAGAATGAGATGGATTATTTTCAACTATACTAATAAATATTTAAAAATGAACTAAAATGTTATCAGGTTGAAAATTTGATTGAAAGATGGAAAGGTAGGATGAACGTCAAACCAAAATCTTAAGGAGATAACAATCTTGCTTTGAGTAATCTACTCATATTTGGTGCATTGACTTTATGCAATTGTTCTATGTTCAATTTTGTAGTGTATTCCATCCAAAAACACAAAAAAGTTGATGCTACGACCTCCCTCCATATTCCCTAGCCTCTCTTAGCCACTTGTCCAATTACATGCCATGTGTAACAATAAAAATAGCTTGGAACATGTACATGACATTTTACTATAATTTTTAATACTTGTCTGCTACCTAGGGAGATCACCTTATTTGTTGGCAAACTTAACATTTGATTAATATTAATTATACGTATCATTATAATAAAGGTATTATTATTATTATTATTATTATTATTATTATTATTATTATTATTATTATTATTATTATTATAATTATTTTACTCTATGTAATCTATATTTAATATTATAGTATATATTGAAATATACATGAATATTATATTATATATTAAAATATTAGTATATATGTTATAATATAGTATAAAGTTATCATATATTATATTACTAATAAGATAATATTATTGTTAACAAGATAATAATATAATGTTATAATAATATTGTACATAATATTGTATAAAATGTTAGAATAGGTGTTATAGGCTTTTCACTAGCTATGTGACATATGTAAGATAGTTAAAAAATACTTTTTTGGTTCATATTGTAATGTCTGGATGCATTTTCCAAATTATTTTCATCACTTATCTTCAGGCTTTACACTTTTTGATTTACCTTTTATATGATGATGGACCACATATGAACACAACTTACTACTTCGACAACTATTAAAAATCTATAAATTCAAAATTGTCTTTTAAAAAAAAAAGAAAAATATCAAGTTTATTTATTGTAAGGGATTTATGATAGGCTTTTTTTAGTTCACATTTTTGGTTTGATTGACAATTTATTGTTGGTGAAGCTATAATGTAATTTGAGTAGTTTTTTCATCCAAATGAATGATACATTTGAATAATGTTCTTTTCTTAAAAATTAAATTATTAATTTGTATAATCAATTAGTTGTTTATGTGCATGCACAATTTGATTTAGTTTATTTATTTTTGAATGAAGTTGTACATGCAAATAGTGTAGAATCATTAATACACAATGACATTATATAAAATAAAATTTTATTATTATATATAATTTATGATTGTATTAGCATCTTTGAAACTTATATAATTTTTTTCAGATAATTTAAATTTTTGTACTTCTAAGTTATTTCATGAGGTACACATGTTGAGTTTTTGAGACACCCAAAGAGTTTTACTATTGTGAGTTGGTACATCAAAACTAAATATATTAACAATACAAATTTTATCTAAGATGATTTTAGAGTTTTTTTTTTTAAAAAAAATATTAAAAGTCAATGTTCTTCAGAGCTAAATATTTAAATGTGCAGATAGAAAGAACAACTTATTGTAAACCCATTATTAGTGCCACATAGACTACAATACCTATAATGTTTATGGTGTGCCAGTTTTCTCATCCCATAAATGAAATGAAAACACTTAGCATACAAAATAAGAGTACTTTACTATTATAGTAAACTGCATATGAGTTATGTTTAACTACCCTTTGGTTTTTTTACACATCGAGGTGATGTTGGTTTACCAATTTTTGAGATGTAATAGCCCCTAATGTGGGACCCATGCCTTAGTAACTTTAGTTGAAATTAATCTCATTATCCTTTCCACATTAGAATGACATTCATTAGAAATAATACGGTGTATTTGAATAAGACATTTTGGCAATCTTACTGAGTGACTTAGTTTGAATGATAGCTTTTTTATACCATTTATATTAAACAAAAATAGATTTTATGTTATTCTCCAACAATTATAGTTTAATTTTTTATTAATTATATCATTGAAAGAAATAAATAACTTATAAAAACTATTTTTTTATGTTGTTAGGACACAAATTAGAGCTCAAAACAATGGAACATATGATTCTTAATGTAGGAACATTGTTAACATATAATTTTAAAATGTTTAATATTTACATCAATGGGTGTTCACCTATCAGATTGATTCATATGTTTTGTACTTGATCAATGATCCATAATGGATGTTGGAGGATAAATATGATTATAGTTTCATGCATCTAATGCATATTGTCTATTATCATGGCCACATTGTAGGGTAGATATGTACTAATAGGTATTAATGGGCTTGTTGATGATTGGGGGGCATATAAAAAAGGGTCAATGGTTAGTGAATTGAACTAGTGGTGGAAGTACCCTTTTCAATAATGATAAGTCTATGCTATTAGTATTTAATTTTGTTGCATTGTATGCCATTAATATTTTTATGTTGGGTTTTAATGTGTTATTAACCTAAGCTAGTGGAGGCATTAATAATATATTGAAGATCGAATTTGTACATGAGCTTGTTATTTATGATTACAAATTTGATATTACACTAAGAGTGAGTTTGATTGATTATCTCAAATTAATGAATTTTATAGATCTATTTTATGGTTTAAGATAAGGACATGTTCTAGTTGAGGTGAACATTAGATCAAGAGAGAATATGTCATTTGAATAACATTAATAATTGGTTAAGTTTCCATTTTTTATAGTATTGTTTTGTTTAATTCAATTGAATAACTAATTTTTTTAAATAAACCTTTGTTAATGTCATTTTCTATTTTCTTAAAATTAAATAGCTTTAGATTTAGATAATACATATTATGATCACTTCTTTTACAATTATCCAACATGTAAGTTTAACAAAGTAATATGACATATTAGGTTACCTTTTTTTATATTTGAATGACTATGTGGGTTATTCATAGTTCTCTATGCATATCCAATACATATTCGGCCTAGGAAAATTATTTCTTCTTATAAAAAATTTACGTATAGGTTTGTAGGGGTGTGATTTTTTTTCTAGAGATATATCTTATCATTTTCATGTTTTTCTACATTGTGATCTCTTTAAAATTTTGATGGGTTTTTTCAGGTAGAACTCATACACTGGTATTTTCATTTTGGTGAAAAACATAAATTAGGAGATTTAGTTAGTTATGAACTTAAACTCTTTTACATTTTATTTATAAAATTGTTTTACCTTATTTTAGATTATTGTATCTAAACAAGATAGAATGCTTAAATATTTAGAATGTCTTAGATATGTCTAAATTAAGAAGATATCAACGTTACAAGAAAATATTGAATTAAATTAAAATATTTAAGGAAAAAATTGATAGGACTACGGTTCTTATTTTATTACTATTATGTTTGGGTCTGATACTATATGTAAGTGATAAAAAGTAGTGAAACTATATTTAGATCTATTCAACTTTGGAAAGTTTTTTTGGGTACCTATATGGAAGAATCTAATTAAAACTATATGTTTGTGCTACCATAGGTTTTTGTTCTATAACATAGTTAACCTTTTGGCCTGTTATTGACTATTTCATCACAAATTAGCACACCTTATTTTAATCTATTTTTATTTGTAATATCATAAACTTGTAGCTATGCAAAATAGAAAAAACATGTCTCATTCAATTTGAAACATTAAATCCATTTTTGATACCATGTTTCCCTAAAATAAGGAATGGAAAATATGGATTGAGTTTAAACTAACTACTCACACTAAGTGGATAAGTGTTGCCTATGTAATAACCCCACTGGTTTTGACTTAGAAAAATGTGACTTTTAAATAATTTAATCAACATATTCTTCCATTATAATTCACCATGAGAATCAAATTTGTTATCCATATATATCACTCTAATTACTTTAACTATAAATAAGCATGTGAATAATAACAATCACTTATCACTATCAATATATGAAATACATCATAACTAGATATGTAAAGCAATTACAAATGTCCAATGATGGCTAGTACAATGATATAACTAATGCTACCAAAATATAGATAAGTAAATAATTTCATCTCATCAAGAATAATGTCTCAATAATAAGAAATTAAATATAATGTATAAGATATAAGATATAAGGCTCCATAGAGCATGAGTTCCCCAAACTCCAATATCTATGGCAATCTCAAGTGTTGTCTCCAATGAAGTACTACTATGGGGGGGGGGGGAGAGAGAGAGAGAGAGAGAGAGAGAGAGAGAGAGAGAGAGAGAGAGAGAGAGAGAGAGAGAGTATCATCCATGTGTTTTTATATATCAGCAATGAATCATCAATCCCCCACATAATCTACCATCAAGGAATGGCCCTCCCTTCATGGGTGAGTAGATAGTGACGGTGTAGGAATCCAGAGAGACAAGATAGTATCCATGTGTTGTAGGATTTTTAATAACATGCAGTGTACTATAAATAAATCTATTCTAACATGATATCATACCAACATATAAATCATATATATTAAATGATAATGTATAACTAAACATTACTTTGGTCAAAGTTTTTAATAGTTATTAATCTATAAGATTAATTAATTTCATACACACTACTTGACTAGACTACCTTCATCTAGAATTAGTGATGCTAACAAGATAGTGAAGTTTTCTTTACTACTTACTCAATACCTATAATGTGAGATTTGGTTAACATAAACATATCCAATAGATTCATATAGATTATTTTCTACCAGTAAGCATAAAACATGTTAAACATGGAAATAATCAAAATACATACATTTAATCTATCAAATGCATAAATGAATCTCCACAATATTATTTATCACATAAATAATAAATAAAAAATTATAAATTATAGCAACTAGGTATAATATATATTAGGCTACATATTATATTTTTTATAAGTAGATATAATTTATTACTTTCTACTAACACTCATAAAACATTCTAAATATAGAAATAACCAAAATGCATATATTTAGTCTATCAAATGTATGAAGGAATATTCACAATATCATTTATAATATACATAAAAATTACATTTTATATCACTTAGATATAATATACATTTAGACTATAATTTTTTAATTCCTATACACTCTATGACACCCCATAATATCATAGTTCATTGTTAATGAACACAACTACTCAATTATGAACAACTAATTTTACAATTTCAAGAATCAAATGTCTCATAATTATAAATAATAAAAATATAGTATAATTTATATCAACCATGTATATCCTATATTTAAACTAGATAATCTAATTTCCATAAGTAGAATCAAATATATAGTAGAAGCAGTAATAACACAATCCACCATTTTTATGTATACACTACTTACTTTCAAGAAGACAACCAGTCATAACATTTGTAGAGAAGAGTAAATCCATTATAATATTTTTTGTGAACAACTCATTCTATTTATAGGAGAGTATTTACATATGATTATAATTTTTGGTCCCTTGGAAGACATGTGACTTATGTTGACAATCCATTAACTATAGATATAGGCATATGTCCCAATACACCCATATATGTTGTATATTTATATGCATACTTAAATCCATATGAAGATATATTTCTTATATATATACAATCTTGCTCATATTCACTATGTATCACACACAAGCAACCGAAAATACATAAATATTTTAATGTCAACAATCATCTAAAATTTTAGACAATGATTTCATATGGTTTTGACAACCATTATGGCCTTTGCATTCACAAGATTCATTGTTTATATTTTATAAGACAAGGGATTCAATAATGTAATATTTTACCATAGTTTTGGTCCCTAACTAAATATAATTTCGTCCTAATGTATTCAAGATGTATATAACTCTCTATTCTTTAACCATATTTATACGGGTTGATTATATTATGTTATAATGTCATATCAATATTTTACTTAAATACCACATCATGAATATCAGTTTAATACACTTAAGTAATAATATAATTATGCTTTAATCCCATTTCCTTATATAGTAATGTTAGTGATACAAGTATCATAGTGTAGTCTATAGAAAAGGTATAGTTCACATATTTAGGATAAAGATATAGTCGATACATGAAATATAGTTATTAAATAATATATTCAGTATCAAAATATATTTGACATGCTATATAACTATATAATGTCATATAACATCATTAAATATATTTAGAAGATACAGAGTAAATATTCTAAGTCAATTTGAACTTAGTTAAACCTTAAACATTTTGATTATCTTGCTATTTTATACTTAAATCACCTAAGAATAAATTACAATTATGAAGATATTAGACGTAACTAAATATCTATGTTGACTAGTAGCAATATTGATTTATTATTAATTCAATACCATACTAATGTGTTATTGACTTATGTAAATACTAGAGAGTATCACTATCTAAATATTCACTGAAATACAATAACTGAAAGTTACTTACTATCATGTCACTGTGATTAAGTTAACACATCACCCTATTCTCTTTATGTGTGTGCATATAATATACATATCCATAGATATTATATGTAACATGATATTTACCATATATACCTATATATAATATATATTAGTAAATACTTTTACTCTACAACATATATAATCATTTTATATAGTAGATAATCACTTTACATAGGTCATTGTCTTCTATAAGACATACTCTGTATTAGATGAAATATATTTATATCTATACCACTCATAGCTATGAGATATACCACATATAATAAACCACTAAAATTATGAAGCATTATATTTTATCAGAGCTCAAAACTAAATACCATAAGATAGAAATATGCCAACATATAATTCAAAACAAATCCTACACTATCATCAGTTTGGACCTTCCATTAGAAGAGCTTCCTATCAATAAGTGTATAGTATGAGATATATGATCTTTGATAATATTTATATTAGTTTATTCCACTAATGTGTTGCTACCAATTCAATGCACTAATGTGACAATACAAGTTTATATTAGACTTGATATTATTTCTAACCATATAGAAATAAGTACTATATATCATTAATCAATGTAAATGCCATAAGATATAAATATGTCATTCTATGCAAACCTTCCACTTTCTTAGATAATTAGTTACACATAGTTATATGTTTATATATATTCAATCTTTGCTACATTCATTTCCATGGACTGTCGAATAATGGCATGTGTATACTAAGTATATGTTGTTGGTATCTATAGTAAAATAACAATCCATATAAATACAATCTTTTTGGCTCACACAAATTTGCCCCATTCAAAACAGAAGTTTAAATTCAACGAAAGGATCAATCGAAGATAATAAATCCTAGATATCTCATTCTCATGAATAATATAGAATCACCATTTTCACCTTATATTCACCTTATTTAACTCATTATGTAAATACTTTAGAATATGGTTTTCCAAAATTCTATCTATGTAATTCTATAACTCAAATAATTATAAATATATCAATCAACATATATATAGATTTTTTATGAATAACAATACTAACCTTTTTCTATTTTTTCCTAAATTTATTTCTCCTCATATGTCAGACACCTTCTTCTCCCTTCTCCTCTCTTATCTATGCTCTATTTTTTTGCTTCCATGATTATCTATGTTTTACTTTTATTATTACACTCTCCTTTTCTTTGTCTTAAAGCTCTATAGCATTCTTTTTATGGATGTTGTTCTTTTTCTTTCCCTTTTTATTTTTATTTCCTTTTATAATTATTTTCACATTTTTTTATTATATAATTATATATTTTCCCAAATAAATAATATTTATCACAATTTATTACCAAAATCAATTTTTATTTCATTTTTATAAAAATAATCTATTACCATATAACTTGTTAATTTCAGCACAAATAATGCAATTGGTAATTATAACAAAATTACTTCATTTGCTATTAAATTAGTATAATAAATAATTTTCATTACTTAAAAATAATATGATTAATATAGAGTCAGTATTATTCCTTTGATCCATTTATTTAGTCAATCACCAACATGATTTCTATGTTAATAATTGGCTTATTATTATAGATTTAAATCATAATAACATGACTTACACATATATTACCACCATGTAATCACATTATATTAATTCCAAATAATCCATAAATTGAGATAACACACAAAAAATATTCATAAACAATAATCTAAATGCAACATCAACAAAAATGCACTAATTTTAACAATTCAAATCATGCATCTAACATGTACTGGCTAATGTGGTGTGTGTAGGGTTTTAGCCATTTCTCTATCATCCATAAATATCTCCATCTTCATCACCCTCTCTAGTGAAGCTTTGCCTACCTTATGCTTTAAAGTATGAATCTTTCCTACATCCAACTCATGAAAAGCAGGAGGTTAGTCTTTAACATCATGTCATGAATATCATAAAATATTGTTGAATAACAAGTCAACATGATGACAAAATAAATCATATATACTACAACTAATTCATAGCAATCAAATCATGAAACCAAAGTACATACCACTATCCCATAAAAGCATATTATTTACAACTTAGTAATAATCAAATAAAATTATCAACTATAGAAAATCTATGGTTAATCAAGTAAGTTTGCTTAGTGAGGAATTAGGATGTAACATCATTCCCCCTAAAGCTAATCATCATCCTAAATGACACTTATTCAAACATAAATTAAAAATTAAAAATATTGTCCAACATAAAATTAACATAATATAAAGTATAAAATCAAGCAAATAAATATGGAAATCCCCTGTAGAACTCATCATAGTCCTCCCAAGTAGCATTATATTCAAAGTATTAGTCCCACAAGATCTTACACTATGACATCTCTCTATTATAAAAATAAATTTTTGGAGTGTCAATTAATCTGATTGATTATATCATAATAATCATCCAAAGATTAGAATGAGACAAATAATGAACTAAAACGTGAGGCAAACACAAATCCATCAAGATAGTTAAACTTGAGAGTAGACCAAAGAACTAAATATTATAAGCTTCACATCCCCAAGTAATCCAAGATTTTATGAGAGAATCACAAGCATTCAACCACACTCAAAAAGAAGGAAAACACCATCACTAGAAGCCTTGGTGACAAAACACCTAAACATCATTCAAACACTAAATCAGGACTGGTACGTAGAAAACATCAGTGACATGAAAACCTAGGACAAAATCCATGGTTTCTCCAAGATCCTCAAACATAATCCATCCACGAATATGGAACATATATTAGATAAAGTGACCATAGACATTAAAGGCACTAGAATCTAACCTAGCCCACTTACAACATAAAGATGAATGAAACCATTTTAGAAATATCTAGATTATCTTAAAATATTTACAAATTTGACACTTTTTACATTGTTATATAAAAATATGAATATGAAATAATGTCATTCCCACCACTCTATCTTTACTATATTTAATTCCATTTAAACTTGTAATCATTTATAATCTTCTAACTGTAGATATGAGTGCACATGCATGTCACTTACCCACATAGTTTGATATTTCCTAATCAACTTTTAGCTCTAAGAATTGTTTAATGCCAAAAATATAAAATATTGTCATGGGGACTTGAATTCTCAAGACAATCCCATTGTGATTCCCCATTTTTAGATGAGAGAAGCAGCCTAAAAGTCAATAATCTCAAAATATTACTATAAAATATATGAAATTTTTAGTCATGGATTATCATATGAAAATTTAAATTGAATTGTATCATAGCATTGAATATAGAATTTCATTAAAAATTTAAAAATGTGTTAGATAGATATAGCATTGAAAAAAATAAGTATCATATATATATATATATATATATATATATATATATATATATATATATATATATATATATATATATCATGGCACTAAAGTAAAAATATAAATAATTTATGATATGAATCATATGATAACAAGAAATGAAAAAATAATCAATGTCATGCAATATCACACAATTTGTATAATATGTCACATATAAGGCAAAAAGGCCACATAAAATGAGCATGTTAATACCACATAAACACACAAGTCTAAGGGAAACACTCAAATGGCATGATGATGTCATACCAATAACATGTATCTATTACACACACAATGCCAAGGGCTATACACAATAAGTAAAAGAATCCTAAATTATCATGTAGTAAAGTAAGAGCACAAAAATAAGCATAGAGAAAATGAGAGTAATATACCTCAACTATATGCATCAATGTCATTGTTAAAAAATAGCATATTCATGTAGCATAATTTTAAGTATGAGTGCCTATAGAAACATTTGTATGATATATATCTCAACATGGTATAGAAGTTGTGGATAGAAACATGTTAAAAATTTCATGGAGAATGAATAGATGTCCCCAACTTAGAAAGCTTATTGATTAAAAAAGGAAGCTTGACATTAAAGAGTTGTCTAAGAGTATGTCCTATACCACACTCTCATACCTCATGAAAATCATTGTGTATTGAAAATTTAATCATCATATCAAATAACATGAAATAAATAACACATCTAAATAAGTAAACTAACAACATTTGGAAAATTAATCCTGGTCTTGGTTTTTGAATTTTTAAAATTAATTTGAATTTATTGAGTTTCTTGAATTTTTGATATATAAAATTTTATTTTAAAATGTTAAAATATTTGAAATTGAATTTTTTTATATAAATGTTAAGAATCAAGGTTTCAAAAATAAATAAAATTTGAGTATTTGAACAATCCTCAACAAAGTGTTGAACCATTAGTATGAAAAAGAGGAGAGCATATAAGATGCATCTAATGTATGTGTAAATGAGTCATAGAAATTTAGCACAAATGATTAATATCGATAAGAATTTACATTCTCTTAAATGGGTAAATTACAAAATACACACATGTTAAAGTAACAAGATTTGATTATGTTGGTGTAATACAAACCATAGTGTTTCTATGAATTTCTTATTATTATTTGGAAAAGGGAGAGAATAAAATAAGTAAAGGTTGTGGTAGGAATTCTTGGTTATAGTTGTGTGCACATTGTATCAGAAGATCATGAAGACCTCCTCTTTGGCTTGGGAGGAAGACCTACAGTTAAGAGAGCACTAAAGAAAATTCATTCGTTAGATAGATAGTTGGGTGGATTACCTAATGATAGCTAGATCCTAGAAGTGAGAGCTTCCTTAGGGGCTACCAATCCACATGTTTTAAATAATTAAGTTCATAAAACTAGAAAGAAGATACATCAATAAAAAATGTATTAAAAGTGAACATAATAATGTTTTTTAAAGAAAATAGAGTAAAAATAATTTAATTAGTGATAAACTAATTAGTATTAGTGCTTAGGGGTTAGGGTATGATTCATAAATTTAGAAAGGTGCCTATGAATAGGCAAGGACATAGAAAATTGGATTTGCTTGGGTGTAGGTAGGTTGAATTAACTTGCTAGTTTTGGTGCCACAAGTGACCATTGCTGATTGTCTAACCATCATCGATTAATATGAACCATCACTCGACATCTAGCCATCATTGATCAAGGATAACCATCATCAATTAGGTAACCATCATTGGTTTCCTATTAGTGGAACTAATGGTGGAATTGGGGTTGGTGTTGCTGATTGACAGGGTTCAAAAGGTAAGTCTTAAGAGGTAGATAAGGACTAGGGTGATCTTGAAATGGAAATATGACAATTAGATACTAGAAAGTAAATACTTGTCTTACCATAAGTCATTTGGGTGGGTGGCTAATATGGATTGCCTGTTGGTGGAGTTCAGGCTTATTTCAATAGGGTAATGGTACCTAAAATCTTGGTTGATAGGTGATGGTGAGTCAAATCTTAATAAGATGGCTGATGGTATTTAATACTATTGATGATGATGACTGACCTACAAAGAGATATTTTGGATACATAAATCTCTTGATAACAATTATAGATCCTTTTGGCCTCCTAGGCCTCTCTCTTATAGGCACAAACAAGAGGTAAAAGTGAAGGTGTAACTAGCTCATATAAATATAAATTATCGATGCAAAATCTCACGACAAGATTTAGATGAGGTATATTTAGAAAATAAAAGTGTTAGTATGCATGATAAAAGTCCAAACAGTGTAACATGATTATCAACAATTAGGGTGGCCATTGTTGGTTACCCTAATCATCACCAGTCAAGGGCCTAGTGAAAAGGTAGGTTAAAATGGTGAAAAGGTAAATTGAGTTAATCAAGTGACTAACTTGAATTTAGGTTAGGTAAGTGGGTTATGTTAGGTAGGCTTGTCAAGTTTGTAGGTATAGTCAAAAGAGGTTAAAGAGAATACTAAAGGCATTTTGACAACTAGGACCATGTATGCATTTTTCTAGTGTCTACATTTTGCCCTTTTTTAATGTAGGTTGTGTGAATGAGTAGCAAAAAAAAAAATGGAGAATGGATTAGGGTATGGTTGCTTTGAGAGTAAGAGGAGTTGTTGCCCCTTAAACTTGGAGTTGGTAAGGTGAGACTTAAATGGGCATGGGTATGATAATGGGTAGATGTTGGGTCATGAGGTAGGTCATAAAAGAATGGTTGGGTATTTGAGATTTAAACTTGTGTACAAAATGTGACTAAGTGTGATAGTCATGATCACATAAATACTAAAGTTGCCAATGTTGGTACAAATAAGGGTTAGTGCTAAGAAGATAAGTGACGAGTGTATCATGTGATCATATTTAGGCATGCTGGCTAGATATACATGTGAGTCTCTAAGGTAGGGTTAGTGTTTCCATGAGTATCCAAGGTAGTAGGTAGTACTAGTGAAAACACAAATAGGTCAAGTGTCACAGGTATCTAAGGTAACAAGTGCTCCTAAAAAGGTATAAACAATATGGCTGCACACTAGGTAATGTAATAAATTAATAGTCAACAAGGCATGGTTGGTCTACCTGATCAAAAGTACCATGCATGGTCAATGGAAAATACATGAACAGGTTGGGTTAAAAATGACCCACATCAAGTTGGACATGGCCAAAAGTGAGGGGTTAGTCACAGGGGATTATTGAGTTGAATCCATCTGTACTAGGCAAGTGGACACATCCTACATAGTTTTTTAGACATAATATCCATCAAAAACTTTAGGCCAAATATGGTTCCTCTCATTTGGGTAGATAAAATGTTGAGCACCTAGGTGAGATGGCATAAAATTTTAAAAGGGGAATGGGGACCCTGATCAGTGATGGTTAGGGGGTGTCCCCAGGGTCAATTTATCTTGGTCATCCTGACCAATGATGGTCAAGGTAAAACCCTAAAAATATAGAAGGTTAAAAGTGAAAAGGTGAATTATTTATTCACATTTAACTTTTGTATTTGTGCTTTAGGTGAATAGTTTGTTTTTAGTAGTTCGTGTGTTGATGATATTGAGGTGGAATTTTGTGATTGGTTGGCTTGTTTGAGCGAGGATCAAGCTGATAGAGGGTGGACAAGGATATGATGAAGTAATGGGATCAAGCATGTGGTCATGATAGCAATCATAGAACAAGGTAAGGGATGTTTTGAATTGATAGCTAGGGCTGATTCTAAAATTAGGTAAGGGATTTATCTATTTGGGTTAGCTACTTGTGAAATCCCTACGTAGGGTTTGGGTTAGGTTTAGGTAAAATTAGGGGTGTAATCAAGAATTGGAGGGGGTGGGTTTGTAAATTAGGTTGGGAGAGGGTTTATCTTAACAATTGTGTTGTATTGTAAGCATTTTAGGTAATTTAGGAGTGAGATAGGGTTGTAATAGAGGTTCTTGGTTTAAGTCCCTCTATGGTTTGGGTGAAGACAATGATTGGTGATGGTTCTTCTTGACCTATGTTGGTCGACCCCAAGGAGGATAATCTATCCTAAAGGATTGATGATGGTTCTAAGAAATATCGACGGTCAAAGGACCAATTAAAAAGGGGTGGTTTTTTATTCTAAAGGTGTTTGTTGAAAAGAGTTTAGGATTAGAAATTGTAGTTGATGAGGGCATAGTTTTTAGGATAGTTGTTTAGCGAGGTGAGCATTAACTTAGTTGATAAGTGTTAGGGAGGTAGGGGATATAATACGTGTCATTTTGAGAAAAGAATGTAATGGTGTGAATCAAAATAGGCTAAATAAGGCATGAATTATTACTCAATTTTAGGTGGAAAAATAGGTATGCATGTTTTTTGTATGTTGCACTTGTAGGATTGTCAACATATTCGCTTGAGGGATCAGGTTCTCATAATCTTTATAAATATTTAGGATGCCATGACTGCTAAAGAGTGGTGGTATATGGAGTTTATCAAATTAGGTGTGATGTGAGTTTATCATCGCACTTATTGAGATATGGGACCCTACGATGAATACCTTTTGTTTTCTTGTTGGAGAGATCACCATCCTCCTAGAGGATGTGCATGGGATCACTCATCTACTAATTTGAGGAGACACGGTCTATTAGATAGAGAGTGATGAGATAGACTACTATATGGAGATGATATATGATGATGATCACATTCATGTATGATTTTATGTAGGTAGAGTCAATTATGGTCCATTATACTAGATGGCTCATGAGGATAGATTCTTGATTACAATGATGATGATGGCCTTGAAGAGTTTCATGGTACTTGATTTAGTTGGGGCATGGTTTCCACATGTTTTATTTGCTGTTTTAGTGGATATGTTACTATGGGGGACTATATTTGGATGGGCCTCAATTTCACTGATGTAGATATATCAAGATCTCTAGGGATTTTGAGCACACAGATGATATGGGATTAGTGTCGGCTTCATTCTTCACTACTAGGTATTTGAACACATTCAGGTACCAAGATCCTTAGGGCTACCAATGGAGGGTTATCTACTAACTTATTATATAGCAATCTTCCTATGTTAGAGGAAAGTAGTGCCATAATAGGAGTAGGTGGAGTGTTAGAGAGATTAAGTGGTTCTAAGACAAATCGAGAAGGTTTAATAGTGGGAGATGTGATATGAATACCATATGTTAGGTGGCCTCAATGGTTGAGACTCAGGTATCACACCCTTTGTATTCAGAGCTAGTGGTGGATATATGACCATTGAGAGGGTGAGGATGAGTTCCTTTTATTTGATCATGTGTGGAGATAGTTTGGGCTAGTTTAGGATATACCACCTAATTTTCCTTGATATAAGAGAGAGGATGAAGATTTAATGTTGCTTATTCCACAACCATGAGATATTGTGCTAGACTATGAGGAGTTACCGATGAGATCTCCCTTTAATGACATAGGTGTTGTTGATGGATATACATCTTGGTACCAAGGCATATATACCATATAAGAATTTATTTGGGGTGATGGGGGCCAACAAGCCATAAATGTAGATTTGGCAAGGGCATAGGCACAGGGGGATGGTCAAGTGGTAGTAACACTTGCCATAGTATAGGCTTAGATCATCACATTATAGGGATAGGTCACTACACTATAGGGTTAGATGGCCACCTTACAGGGGCAAGTTCATGCATTGATAGTTGAGAGGGACTAGGCACAAGCTATCCTTGGAATGGTTACATAAGAAAGAGATGATTTGAGATAGGGTGGAGGGACAATAGTAGCCCCAACTAATCTTGTTCCTTAGGCTTAGTACTTGGCCATGATTCAGGAGCTGAGATATTATGAGGTCATAGTTATGAATCAATGCCCAACATAGCTAAGATGGGGGGATTATAGGATTAGCTTGGTAGGTGGCCTAACTCTCTGACTATAGGACAGTGGGCTTTGATATTGGGTCCCCAAGTAGGCATCTCAAAAGGATAACCACTAGATCAGCTACAATTTTAGGTATAGGTGAGGTGAGTGGTAGTGGTAAAAGTATAGGTACAAGTACCCAATGATCATATATGGGCATGTTTTGACATATTGGTAGTGATAGGTATACACTAATCTGATACTAGTTTACATGTCGATGTAGTGAGATGTATATGTTTGGAGGGAGCGCCCATACATTGTTATCTGTAATCTATATTATTTTTTGATGACATGATGTATATATGATGTTTATGGATTATGGTGCTATATATGATGTTCATACTTATGATTGATGTATGTTTATGTTTCATGGTGTTCATGTTTATGATTGATACATTATGACTTGGTAGATTAGGCATGTAATGTTAGAAAAATAGCTATGATGCCCTAATTTTGTTCATGGATGTGAAAGTATGTGTTAATGATGGATGTATGTAATGTGGTAATGGAATATATTTGTTTATGATAATGTTTATGTGCTTGGCATGAGTTGATGTTTGTAAGATGAATTATGCTAATTTCATGGTAAATGGATAGAGTGATAGATGGTATATGGATTGAGTCTTGCTCATTGGTTTGAATTATGCTTATGATGGTGTAATGGTATGATTATATGCTCATATGATGTCATGATGGGTAATGGATAGGATGATGTTGAGGATATGTTTTTATATGTTTTCCTTACATTTTAATCATAGATAGATAGATGATATTACTTTTAGACATAGTTTATTATGTTCACACTTTTGATTTGGCATCTATTGTTTATTCTCATGGAGATAAAATGTGAATGAAGTAAATAAAAAGATAGGAAAGAGGAATACGATGCCTTTCCATTGGCAAGGACCAAAATAAAACCCAAAGTTATATTATCTTAGTGAAAATAATCCTTTCAAATAGTTCACATTATCATGATTATGTTGATAAATAGGTATCTTAATCAAATTGTGTCAGGTAAGCTCATAGTCTCATGCATATGATATGTGGAGGGAGAATGGGTGAAACTTGAATCTTTAGTGAGACTAGCATGCCCCCTCTGTAGGCTTCCAAACAGTAGCATAAATAAGTCTATGCTCATATATAAAGTGTAGACTGATCAATTTAGGAAGTCTACTAAGGAGGGTTGATTACGGCTTTCTCATTACTTTTGATTTTGCTTAGGCATCTTTGCTATTTTGAATTTACTTTAAGGTTGGGAAAGTTGATCGATACAATAAGCTTCCAATAAATTACTAGCTTTGACAATTGCTTTGCTCATCCATCCTTCAAGGTAGTGGTTTGAGTTTATATGTTTAGTTCAAATGCTTTTGATAGTTGTCCTTCAAGGGAGTAGTGCACTTTATGTTTTATAATTTTGGCTAAGTTTTAAATGGTTGTCCTTTAAGGGAGCAATCTACGAATGCTAGGGGTGACCCATGACTTATTTTGGACTTTCAATATTGATTTTTCTTGACATAGACTTGTTTATACATGCTCAAGGGATTACCTTTATGAAGGAAAGACTAAGTTGACTTGAAGTTTTAGTAGGTGAAAAAGGGGTATAGATGACAATGATCATAGGAATCGATCTCAAAGAGATGAGAAGTAATATGAGAATTACGGCATGGATAGAGCTGTGGTACCCACAATTCAATAATAGGCTATGATTGTGACATATAATCACATGATTTAGTTGTAGTCAGTTTCCCCTAAGAAGAGGGATATAAATGTGGTTGTAAGAGATGAGCTTAAGTAAGGCAAATGATGATTATGACACTTATTTAATAATATAAGGGATGTATATGCAAATGACTGAGAAGTTCAAGTTCTGGTTTGCCCTTGAGAGAGGACAAATGATGATTCCCATGTCCATACTTATGGGTTATGATGTAGGGTCCAAGCCAATCAAAAGCAAATTTTCCCCTTTTGCTTTTCTCCAAATTGGTTACATATTGATTTTATTTGAGAATAAGATATCTAATATTAAATTCTTAGACCTTCAAGATTTTGTTATATGCACATTTGATTCATTCTTGATAGACATAGAGATGGAAAAGAGCAACCAAATGATGCTCATCAAGTAGCTCAATTTAAACTAAACATTATTGATGATAATCATTTTCTAAAGTAAGGTCATGTAAAGATATGTGAGAGAAGATATTTAGACTTCAAGAGCCAATATAGCCTCAGTTCCAAACATAAAATAAAAAGGTGTAGCACCCATATGGGTTAAGATACTAGTATAATATGCCCATAAGGTGAAAGGGATGTGCAAGTTCCAATCTTGACCTAAGGTATTGACCATTTTGGTAAGCATGTTGTTAAGGGTTTTATTAGAGGCTTCTACTTGTCCATTTGCTTGTGGGATATAAGGTGATGAAAAGCTAAGTTTAATACCAAATACATCAAAAATGCCCTATACTTTTTTTTTTTGAAGTATTTACCATTATCAGTGATGATCTTATGGGAAACATCAAAATGTCATATGATATGATGATTAATAAATTTGACAATATTTCTACCTTTTATCGAGACAAGAGGAATAGCCTCCACCCATTTGGTAAAATATTCAGTCATGGTAATGATAGAATTATGTCATTTTGGAGAGTGGAGATTGATTTCACTGATAAGGTCCAAACCCCATTATGAAAATGGTAAAAAATCCATGGAAATGCGAATAATATTATTAGGTGCATGGTGTAAATTAGCATGTTGTTGACACTTGACACACTTTTTCACATAATCATAGCAATCTTGGTTAATGGTAGGTCCATAATAGCTCAGGTGGAGGATGTGATTGGCTATAGTGAGTCCATTAAATTGAGCCCCACAAACACCCTCATGTGTTTCCTTGATATCATGAGAGGCTTCTAGACCATGGAAGTAATGGAATAGGAGGCCATCAAAACTATGTTTATAGAGGATTCCTCCCATAACAGTATAATGAGAGGTAATCTAAATTAAAAATTGATTGGAATTCTTAGAGAGGCCAGAGGGAACTATGCCAAGGTGGAGGTACTCAAATATTTATTAATACAAAAGGTTAAGAAAAATATGTTTGACACTAAATATGGTTAGAGTGTCTGATTTAGTGTAGGAAGGTGCAACAAGGCAATGAATAATGACTAAAAGTTTGGAGTCTGAGGGTGATGAAAAGATTTCAAAAATAATAAAAGACATGTTATTGGAAAAAAATTTGGTAGATCATAGGGTGGTTTGATTATGGTAGTGCTCGAACGATGTTAAAAGTTATATAACTAGTTGTCTATATAGCTATAAAATCTCATTCTTGAACTTGTAGATGGCATTGACTTGATTGACCAAAACTTGGGAGTCTCCAAAAATATTGATTGTTCTGACTCCTAAAGCTAACATGGTTTGGAGGCCTATCAATAGAGATTCATATTTGACCACATTATTTTTACATTCAAAGTCAAGTTTAAAAGATAGAGGAAGTGGTTCACTGACAAGGGGGATGAGGATGATACTGACTCCCCCATCCCATTAACATTTTAAACCATAAGAAAATATGGTTACATGATTGGTAAAATCTAATTAAGATAGACTTATAATTGACTCATCTAAAAATTTAAGAGGGGAAGGTTACGTGTTTGTTAGGCCTACATCATCAAATTGGTCGACAATGACTTACCCCTTAATTGATTTCTACTGGAGGAACTCAAGGTAAAACTGAACTAAAAGCATGAGCCACTTAGGCATACACTAGTTTTGGTATGGTTTGGAGTGTATGTACTTGAGTGGGTTAGTATTAGCAATGAAAAATGTTTTGTGATTGAGAAGGTAGTGGTGAAGTTTTTTGGCCACAAATACTAGAGGCAAGCATAGTTTCTTGGTATGTGTGTACCAAGTCTCATACTTGATAAGTGTGTGGGTAATGTAATATACAACTTGTTCATTTTATTGTTCATCTTGATGGTAAATCATTACCCCTATGGAATTGTTAGTGATAGAGATATAAATGTAGAAAGGTTGGTCATCCTTAAGAGGTGTGAGGATAGGTGGAGATACAAAGTACTCTTTGAGTGTATCAAAGGCCTTTTGATAATCATCATTCCATTTGAAAGAGATGTTATTTTTCAATAGATGGTGGAAGGGTTGACATTGATCAGAGAGATCTGAGATGAAGTGGTAAATGGATTAGAGCTTCCCCTACAAACTATGGAGTTTCTTAAGATTGGTTGGAGATAACATCTCGAGGATGGCTTTAATTTTGGTTGGATTAACCTTGATTCCTCAAAGGGAAATGAAAAAGCCTAGAAGTTTGCCTAAAAAGACCCCAAAAATACATTTCTTGGGATTGAGGTAGACATGATAATGGATAAGTCACTCAGAGATAATATTGAGAATGGCTAAGTAATCTTTGTGAAGTTTAGAATTCTTGAGAAGGTCATCCATATAGTCTTCAACAATTGTAGAGATAAGGTTGTCATGGAAAATATAGGTCATACCATGTTTGTAGGTTGCAATAGCATTCTTAAGGATGAAGGGCATGACTCTATAACAAAAATGCCCCCATGGGTGATAAAGGTAGTCTTTTGCTGATCTTTAGGGGGCAATCAAAATTTAATTATATCTCAAAAATACATCCATAAATGACAACATCTCATGGCTTGTTGTAAGATCAACAAGTTGGTCAATGCTAGGTAGAAGAAAGTGATCCTTTGGGTAAGTGAGGTTGAGGTCATGAAATTACACATAGATATGTAGTGCCGTTATATCTTTAGTGATAGGTATGATGTTCAAAACCCATTGAGGATAATCAATAGGTTGAATAAAGTTGACAAAAAGGAGACATTGGAGCTATTATTTGATAAGGAGGACAATGTAAGGATGCATTTGGTGGAGTTTTTTTTGATAGGATTGGTATCACAATTAGTCAGATTGTTATGATGGAATTGGATAGGTCAATACTGGACATGTTGGCATATGACTAGGTGAATGCAATATTGTGGTCCTAGATGAAGGTAGAGAAGTCTTATAGTTCCTCAGGGTTGAGAGTTTAGCCAAGTTTGACAACATGGAGTTCATTCAAAGTTCCTATATTAATATTTATGGTAGGTTCATTTAACATGGTTGAGGTCTCTAGAGGTAAGTATTTTTGTATGGAGGAATCATGTGCACTAAGGTAGGTGTGAATATAATCATCATCTTAGCACTAGATAGTGTGAATGGTAGGAGAGTCTTCTCCCACCAATTTAGGATGGATACAAGTGATCCATCCATTTCATAAGTTAGGGGGTCAAGGGTAATCATGTTTATGAAAAAAAAGTTATGTGGGATGATGTCCTCATCCCCACACTCAAGTAGAGAGGATGTTGGTGAGGAATGGGTCTCTTCTTCAACAATGGTAGCAGTGGGTTGTTTGTCTTTCTTATTATTGGGTAGAATAAAGCCAAGTTCATGATTATCATGAGGCTTTTGGATATCAATTGAGATAAATTTGTGTGGGCCATGCTCATACCATCCTAAGCCAAATCCTTTCCAAGCACACCTATGGAGGTCTAGCTTGGCAATGTCAAGGTTATCTCAGTAAGAGAAGTTGGAGATGAATGGTTGAGGTAGAGAGGGAGTGGTGGCAATGTTAAGTGGATTGTCAATTCCCACATAGATAAAGTGGGTTTGATAGATCAGAGGCCCCAAGGGGGTAATGGTTCCAATTTTGGGGTCATAACCTAGTTGGTGGTTATGATTTCCATATTCTTGAGGAGTTTAGAAGACATCACGGGTAAGAAGATGGTATTATCCAAGGGTAAGTAATTGGAAGGTAGGCTCTAAGGGATCAGTGATGGGTCTTTAGTCCATAATAATAAATGAACTAGTAGATACCTGAGTGGAAGGGGAAGTAATGGCTTTGGATTTTATAGGTGAGGGATTGGTGGTGGTCATTTGTGGTGTTTTGGATGGAGGTAGGAGAATTTCATTAGGTCATTAGGTCATATTGCATGTTGCAAAAGGGTTAGGATCAGATTGTATGGTAACAACTTAAACTTCATGTTTAAAATTTACATAACGATGGAGGGTTGAGGGCACACAACCCATGGCATGGATCCAAGGTGTCCTTGGTAAAACATTATACTGGAACTCTCCTTTGACCACACAAAAGAGATCAAGGAGTGTGCAAGGTCCTAGCTAAATGTGAAGGATGATGGTTCCCATGGTAGTGGTCATAGTGTCATTAAAGGATCGAAGGATGGATAAAATTTTTTAAATGACATTGTCTTGTATATTGAGTTGGTCATAGGCATGAGAAAAGATGATATTGATACTAGATCCCCCATTGATCATAACATGTTTGATGTAGGTATGGTTGATATGGACTATAATAAAAAGATGGGGATCTAGGTCCTTAGGATGGATAGAATGTATCTCCAAGTCTTTGAAGTTAACAAAGATGGAGAGTTGGAGAGAACCTATGTAGACCTCTATATGATAGGAATCTCCTAGTCTAACTTCAATGGCCTTCATAGCCTCTATCATGGCATAAAAATGGTGAGGTGAGGTGGAAATGAGTTTATAAAGGATCATCTTAGCTAGAGTAGGGTGAATTTGTTTTAGATGGTAACTTTGGACATAGTTGCAGACATAAAGGTTTGGATCTAGTTCGGTTGAGGATGAGATGGTGGGTATGTGCACGGAATGGACACTTTGGCTTTCCCTTTAACCTTTTATTGTGAATGTGTGAATAAATTAATGGTATGAATAGAGGGTAAATGTGGGATATGAGGCTGGGTAGGCTTTGGGTGACTCTGAGGTGAGAGTGGTGGATTAAGAATGTGTTGGCAACTAGTTGTTGGGTGTATTTGTAAAGTGGTAAAGTGAATCTCCACTAATAAAAGATCATCCTCATCATAGAGTTGGTGTATAATAGCCTAGAGAGCTTTTCAATCCTCTATAGCATGCCCAAGTGTCCTATGATAGGAGTATATTTGGTGGTCATTATCCCAGGCTAGCTTTAAACCAAGATGATATAAAGGTATGATAGGAGGTAGTGTGAGGTAGGAGGTCCACATTAATATTTGAATAATGGTAACATATGATTATGATAGAGGTAAGAAAGGTTTAAGGATCATGTTTTTGGTTGGTAAGATGGGAATGTTGGTGGCAATAGGTTTGGTGGGAGATGATTTGGGTAAGGTAGTGTTTTTGGTTGATGGTTTTGATCAGTGTATGCTGGTAGTTAGGGTGGTCAAGTTTGATGGTCTGACAATTGGTAATCTAAGAAGGACCAAAACATCAAATAATAAGTGGGCTAGCATAACCAATGGTAGTGGGTGACATATGTTAAAAGGGGGTTGACTTTTAAGCAAAGTGGAAGGTTGAGGCCCTAAGATAGAGGGTAAAGTAGAGGGAGGTAGAGTCTTAGTCATGTGGCCCTTCAATGTTTTCATCCCATTGGTTGGTGTGGGTCAAGACCTGGGTATAGGCTTGGGTGACATTAATTCTACTTTCAAAGATGGGTGAGCCAAGCTTTTTGTAAGGAATGCACCAATTTTATTGTAATTCTTGGTCGGTGGTTTGTTCATTAGATAGGTGGTTATTTTGGTTGCTAGAAAAGGTGAGGGGTTGGTAGAAATTCTGATTGGTTTAAGAGGAAATGGAGAAATGATGGATTGATTGGTAAGAGGTGTGTTAGAATATTCAGGGTTGTTGATGTAAGGGATCCCTAGGTGTTTCCAAAAGTGGCTTGGTCCATGTCTAGTTTTTTTTACCATACCTAACTTTTGAATAAGTTTAGAAAAAGGTTTGTATACTAGTTTGGTCCCCTAGGTAGCAGGTTTTGAGGATACACCTATGGGTTGAGGTGGAAGGTTGATAGCCTTGTTTATTTCCTTAGGAAAGGGAGATAAGTTTAGGTTGGGTGGTTGCTTTGTGAGGGGTGCTTGTGAAATAGTTGTTTCCATGAGCACGGTGTCCATATTTATGGTTTAATTTATGGTTAGGGGAGATGGTGGGCTAGGAATGGTTGTTTATTCAAGTAGGCTATCCAAAGGGGTGATTGATGATTCTAACACCCCTATGAGTACATTCAAGGAAAAAATAACCTCCTCAGTTTATGTTTTTGAAGGAAGAGAAGATGATTATACCACTTCAACAGGTGAAAACAGAGAGAAACAGGTAGGTTGGATGATAAGATCCTCATGGAAAAGTGTGTCAAGGACCATATTGACCATGTGGGTATTATGATAACATTCAACTTGTGTGTCCTCAGCTTTGACATGGGCATGGTTGGGAAAAGGTTTCTTGAAGATGTCAAGATCTTGATTTTGAGTGGCATTGGCATCATCCAACATGAGTTCCCCCTTGTCAATAAGATTATGAAGAATGGTCTTGAAAGTATTACATTAGCTGACATCATGGCTAATTACCTAATGAAAAGTACAAAGGTAATTCTCATTATACCAAGTAGGTGATAGATGAGAAGAATCAAACTAATGAGGAGGTTTGATGGATGGAAGTTGTTTAAGATTAGCTTTTAGTAAATTTTCCATCACTGAGGCATAAGACTCTCCAAGTAGAATGAATTATTTTTAGTTGCTTTAGCTTAGGTTCTATGAGATTTGGTTAGAGGGATTGGGAGAGTTTTGTTTATTGACATTAGGTAGTGGGGCAACCTTAACGACAATATCATGCATAGTTCCCTTGTTCTTAGTCCCAGAGTTAGCTTAATTACTTATTTTAGAAAAGGAGGCTTGATTGGTTTTGAAGGTAGAGTTATTATTTTGTAACTTTAGGTTACCCTCATCTATGGCTCATTTCTCTAACTTATGTGCCATGATAAAATCCTCATTAAATTTTTTGAAGCTTTAGACATGTAATGTAGAATAGATATGTTTATCACAGGCTCGAGAAAAAAGTTAAATAAGTTTCAGTTGATGTAAGGAAAATGAAATTTAATTAATCAAGCTTCTCTAATGAGTAATGAAGTCAAAAATGGATTCATCATTAAATTACCTAATAGAATAGAGGTCGATGATAAATAACTTCTTGGAAATGTTAATGGAAAAGTGATATAAGAAGACTTGTGTTAGTTGGGTGAAAGAAAATATGGAATGCTTGGTGAGGGCACTATAACAGTCATGTTCTGGGATAGATAAAGACATGGTAAAGGTTCGAAGGAGAATGGCATCATCTTAAGTGATCATGTAACATCCATGCCTAAAATCCCAAAGGTGTTATTGGGGGTCTTCCTTACTCTAAAATTTGGTAAATTTCAAAAGCTCCCATTTAGGAGGGTAAGATCTAATGGGGATAGAATGATGTATAGGTTCGTTATAAATTTGATCATAAGATAGATGTTATGAGCCCCCTAAATGGATGAATTAAGGTTTGTCATCTTGTTTATGAGAATCTTCATTAAGTTAGTTTGAGGTGGGGCATCAAAAATATTGTAAGGTTGATATTGCAGTTGAGGTTGGGTAACATATTGGTAATTATTTGATGGTTGAGAGGCTACAATATATTGGAATTTAAATTCTAGAGGTTGGGTACAATAGGTGAACAATGGTAGTTGGGTAGTGGGTAGATACCTTTGTGGGTTAGGGATGTATCTTAGATTAGGTGTAATAGATACCTATTGAGGGGTTCCTATGGATTAAGCATGGATGGTTTTTGAGTTAATAACAAGAGGGGAGGTAGTGACCCTCATTCTGGTAGGTGGTGAAGTGGAAGGTATAAATACCCCCAAGCTTGGTAAAGGGGTGTTGATCAATGGGTTGGGTTTAATAGATGGAAGGTTGGTGGTGCTGATGGTAGGTGCTCCAAAAAGAAGTGTAGTGTGATGGGTTAATGGATGAGTTATTCCTATGGTGGAGTCATTGATAGGGGTAGGAGATGTAAGGGTAGTGGTTGGTTGGATAGGTTGAATTTTAGTTATGGCACCAAAGGGATTAGCAGATGAAGACACCTAGGTGGTGACCATGGAAATAGAAACATCCTCCATAAGGTGGAATGGCATGCCATAAAGATTATCCTAAGATGGAGTTGGAATTTGGACATGATGAGGAGAGGTGTTAAGGTAGTGTTGAAGGGAAAATATATTATTATCCAAAAAAGTGGTAAAGTCCATGTCTCCCTAGGGAAATACTTGAGGAAAAGTAAGGTTTTCCTATGGATGAGGTGAACATTATACCTCGAAGATGTAATTTATAGATGAGGAAGTATAAGAGGTTGATTTAAGTGATGGGTTCTACTCTACCATGTCTCTTCATTACTAGCAAGTGAGAAACATACAAGAAGAAGGGGAGAGAAAAAGAACAAACTCACCACTTAAACAAGAAGAAGAAAAGAAAATGATCAAGACAATCAATACACACACTATGAAGTATATTAATCCTAGAAGTTACTTTTAATATCTCTTTTGGCTTATGCCTTAGTTTATGAGGATGTGTGATAGAAGTCAACTTGTAGATTAGGTACTATAAAAGTAATCTATGGTTATTTTTGGGTCATTTAAGTGTTCAAAGTAATCTATATTGAAATCAATATGTGCCTTGTTATTGGGGCCTACCCCCTCACTTAATGGTCTCATAGCGATAGGAGTGTCAGGCACTTAGCTAATATATATTTATATCCAAAGTTTATGCTCAACTATAGAGTTGATTTGTTCTCCCCTTTGTAATGAAATCCATGTAAGATCACCAGGAAAGGGTAAGGTGACCACTAGGTGATAAAATCCTAGTCAGGCCTTGCCTCAAATTATTTTGATGTTTGATTTATGAAAGTGGTTTTGGTAGTGTGTGTAACAAAAGTGGTGTTATGACAAAATAATTATGCTTTAATTTAAAGTGAACTAATGTTAAAGGTAAGCAATGGATGCAGCTTATTTTAAAATCAAAAGAAATTTTAGTTTCAATTATGTGAACATATAGAGAGAAGAGCATAAAAATGCAAATAAAATGCAAGTAAAGGCTCTAGGCTCATTGGGCATTCCAAAATGTTTCTATGAAATTTTCCTTATTATTTGGAAAATGGAGACAAAAAACTAAGTATGATTTGTGGTAGGAATACCTAGTTATGGTTGTGCATGCATTGTATCATAAGATTGTGAAGAGTTCCTCTTTGGCTTGGGAGGAATACCTATAAATAAGAAAGCATTAAAGTAAATTTGTTTGTTAGATAGATAGTTGGGTGGATTTCATAGTGATAGATAGATCTCAGAAGTGAGAGCCTATTTAAGCACTGTCAATCCACATATTTTAAATAATTAAGTTCACAAAATTGTAAAGAAGATAATTGTATCAATAAAAAAGGTATTCAAACTAAACACAAGAATGATTGTTAATAAAATAGACTATAAATGATCTAATTGGTGATAAAATGATTATTACTATTGTTAAGGGGTCGAGGTATGCTTCAAAAAATTAGAAAGGGGACTTTGAATAGGTAAGGACACAAAAAATAAGATATGGTTTGGTATAGGTAGGTGGAATTAACTTACTAGTTTTGGTGCCACAAGTGACTGTCACTAGTCATCTAACTATCAATGGTCAATGAGAACTATTTTTGGTCCTCTAACCATCACCGATCATATAATTGTCACCAGTTGCCTATCAGTAGAACTGATAGTGGATTTGGGGTTGGTGTTATTGATTGATAAGATTCAAAAGGTAAGTTCTGAGTGGTAGATAAGGAATAAGATAATATTGAAATATAAATATGATAATTAGATAATATAAATTAAATAATTATCTTACCAAAAGTTGTTGGGGTGGATGGTTGAGATGAATTGCCTATTGGTGGAATCTAGGTTGATTCCAACAAAGTAATGGTACTCGAAAGCTTAGTTGAGAGGTGACGGTGAGTGTTCTCTCAATAAGATGGCTAATGGAACTTGATGATGTTGATGGTGTTGATTGACTTGTAAAAAGAGATTTTAGATACATAAAGATCTTGATAACAATTTTAGATCATTTTGGCCTCCCTAGACTCTCTCTCTTATAGGCACAAGCAAGAGGTGGAAGTGAAATTGTAACTAAGCACCCTAAATATAAATTGTGCATGCAAAGGCTCATGACAAGATTTTAAATAGCTATATTTAGAAAACAAAGGTGTGGTTTGCATGCTAAATGTCTAGGCAGTGCAACTTGACCATCACCAGTCAAGGTGACCATCATTGGTCACCCTAACTATCGTCGGTCGAGGGCCTAGGGAAAAGGTGGGTTAAAATGGTGAAAAGGTGAATTAAGTTACTCAAGTGGCTAAATTGACTCTAGGTTAGCTAAGTGGGTCAAGTCAGGTAGGTTTGTCAACTTTGTAGGTGTAGTCAAAAGAGATTAAAGAGAAACCCAAAGGCATTTTGACAACTAGGACCGTGTTTGCAGTTTTTTAGTGTCTACACATAGCATGATAGGTATATGATAATAAGAAAGTGGATTGGAATAGATAAAAATGTATTGAAATTAGTCTAAGATATTTTTTTTAGTTTTCTCAAAACAATTTTCAAACCAAGAGGGAAATTACCCAAATTGAAGGAAAACCCAAGGGATAAAAGAATGCTTGGATATGGGATATAATGATTAACAATGAGATAAAGTGAAAAGGAAAGTTCAAGTAGATAACAAATGAATTGATTAGAATAAATTTGCCATGGATTTATGACATGAATGGTATATCCATGTGCTTCATTTTATGATAAATCACCAATTAGAATATGATGCCATTGTGTAGAGACATGTGATCCATTATATTGTATCATATGTTTTATATGATGTATATCAGTCATAACTACATTAAAATGTGTTTTTAGAATATGCCCTACTTTGTATTATTATGATGTGAACATTTATCCTTATAAATTATGATCATTACAATATCTTGCTGAAATTTTAGATAATCATAATTATTACCAAGTTTTGTTCCCATTAATTGTTTCCAAGATATTCAAAGTACTAAATTTTATTTCTTGAAAGTAAGACCAACATGAAATAGTTATAAACATGATTCAGGATAAAATGTTATTCATAATATGATAGATAATATTCAATGCTTTGGTTTATTAGCTATTGTGAGATGTTTTGTATCATGCCCAAAATATTTGAGAATATTTTGGATAAATATATTAGCTTCTTGTAACAGAGTAATCAGAACATTAGTGAATTTTTTTAATTTCAACAATTTTAATTAATAACACTCATTATATTTTCTAGTTGACATCAAGTGTACTATGAAAAATGACATTTATTGTGTTTTTCCATCGATGGTAAGGCTATTTTGAAATAGTTATTTTTGTTTTCACATATAAAAAAATTATTTTTATTATATTGTGGTAAAATGAATGCCCTTTTTTATAGCTATGCACACATAGATGTAAAATTGTGCATGCAACCACTATGAGATCGGTTAATCCATGTGTTGTCAAAATAAGTATACTAATAAATTTTTTGTTTAATACAAGTGATATTAACGAGGGCCATTTGTCTCTTATTCATCATATATACTACCCTTAATTGTGGTTTTCCATGCCTATTTTTTTTCTATTCCATGAGATGCAAAGAATGTCTATTCCTTTTGTTATACAATATGTTATTTTCTTATAATATGGAAATAAAGAAATCATCAAATAAAAATGCTCATAAATTTTAATATTTTGACATTCATCATCAATTAAGCTAAGCTCAAATAAATTATTCTATATAAATATGGTAAAAATAATATCTTTTTGATTGAGCGAACATATGCATTCTCCAAATCCTAATATGGATTTTTGTTGTGGTACAAAAGGCAAGGTTCATTCCAATAGATTTCTATTTTGGTAGGATAATTGCTTATGGTAGATTTTTTAACATATCAAATTGAGAAAAAAAAATACAAAAAAGGGTAAAATTTTAGTGTCAAATGCATTTGTATTCAAATCAAAGGAAAGAATATAGTGAATAATAGATTGAAGTGACCAATAGCTTCATAAATGACATATAAATTCAATTAAAGTATTTATAAACTATAATATAGTGAAAGCAAACCTATTATGTGAACAAATGTTATAAATTTTAATCATTTCTTTTTCATACTTTAAAAAATGAGGACACATAATGAAATAAAGTAATTTTAGCATTAAATTGTGTTTTGAAGTTAATAGAATATAAATACAATTATGTCATATAAATATAAACCCACAGTTGTTATACATGTATAACCTATACAAATACATAAATAAATAATAAAATATGTTGTGGATTTAAAATATATTTCCAAATTTAATTTTATATTTCTTAATATTTATGTTTTTTTTAATATTCTCAAAAATATTATAACATTCCCTCTTAGAGTGCATTCAAATTTTTTTTGTGGAATTTTATATACAATGATTAGTCGAATTAAGCTCATTTATGATGGATTTAAATGCATAGGTTCATTTTATGTGTTATTAAACAAAACAATTTATTCCACTAACGACATTTTGAATACATACATGTATGTATGTATGTATGTATGTATGTATGTATGTATATGCTTATGTATATGTATGTGTGTGTGTACGTAGATACATACATAAATACATATGTCCATCCATCCATACATACATAGATACATCCATACATATAAATACATACATACATAGACATATATGAACCTATCATTTATGGGAGTAAGTTTGATGATTCCTTTTTATCTCAACACTCATAGGATAAATACTAGACATAAAATGATAGTGATGTGAGTTTATATGTATTAGTGTATATATGTGAATGCAATAGAAATATGTTGATCATATTTTTTAACTAATTTAATGATGTCAATTTTTTTAATCAATATGTTTGTTCATGCCATAAACTTTTTTGATATGTCTGCACTATCAATATAAAATATTTATTCTACATAATCAAGGGAGCTTAATCAATAATTTTTCAAGGCCTATTTTTTTTCTTGCTTATCTTCTTACCTATGGCCTACTTGAAATTGCCAAGAGCTGATCCAAGGCATATGATAGAGTATGTATGATTTATATCCAAGGAAAATGCCTTCACGTTTTGTATTGAAGCATAAAAAGCTAGGAGAGCTATGTTAGAAGCATATAAGGACATGGTGACCTATAAAAAGTGTGGCACTACCAATATAGTTTCAAAAAATTAAAAATCAAATTCGACATGCCTACATGGTAGGGATGTGGAGGTACCTACATCTAGTAAGGAGTTGTTACATATAGATGGTAAAGGAAATCATGTGGAAGGGGATACTCAAGGGAGAAATTTGCCTCCTGGAATAGGGGTTATTAAACATAACTTTGTAGAGGTTGTTTCTAGACCAATGCCCATATCTTCTCTAAAGCCACTCATCCCTCCTAACGTAACCCTAGTTGTGTTGATCGGTGAAGAATAAATCCAATAAGTGATTGAAGGGGAGGAATGATTCTCATCTAGGTGTCTAATTTATAGATTTATTTTTCCTTGGCCTAAGCTTTCAGACCTTCATTTTTGTATTTATGAACAACGTATACCATTTATGAAAGGTAGGGTAGAAATTTAAGCGAACGATAAAAGCTTTTTTATTATTATTATTTTTTCTTTCATGAAAGATTTGAAAGAAATATAATGTAGAAGATGGAGGTTTGAACATAATAAATTTATGATGAAACCCTAGTTCCCTAACTTCAACACACTTATTAAACACTTTAATATCATACCCATTTAGGTTTGTCTTGCTCACTTATTGCTTTAGTTTTGGTTAAGCATGTATATTAAATAAATAGGGAATATCTTAGGTGAATATAAAAGAGTTGGTCCTCCCTCTTCCTAGTTTTATCATGCTACCTACGCTATAATCATAGTGAATATTAACTCCTCAAAAAAACTACCTAATAAAATCAAGCTCAAAGTTATTGATTGTTCTGGGATCCAACCCATTAACAATGAGGGCCTACATTTATATTCACATAATTGTTATGAGATGCTCAATTTAACCATATATTGTGGAAACTCAAAATGTATGAAATATAAAACTTAGTAGACAAAGTCACTTTTGAGTCATCTATTTATGTTAAATGAAAAATCCATTGAGGATGACTCAAAATTGGAAAAACATGAAGTTATAATAGTACAAGATGTCACTACCTAAAATCTTTCCTTCTAAAGATACATGTTCACCCTCAAAATATTGCTTGAAAAGTATATATAAGGAGGTTTGTCAAAAGATAATAATGAGGGTTCACTATGGTGTATAGAAGAAGAATGGAAGAACCCAAAAATCTCATATAGAATCAATGATAGATCCTATTAAGACATCAATGGGTTCTAGGATAATTTTAGAGTAGTAGTTTTCTAGTCCCAATTGGGTTTTATTGTCATGTTGTGTTCTGGGTAACTTGATTACTATTATTTAGTGGTTGTTTGTTATGTTTCATCTAGTTCCTTGCTATGGTTAAATTGTTGTTTTAATGTGAGGGATTACATGCCTTGATTGTTGTGATATATGTTTGTGGAAACTATAAAAACCACTTATGGCTGTTTTAGTTGGTTTTTTTAGCTTCCTTTTTTTCATGTTTGCCACTAGGAGAGGCATTCCTCAATAACTTTCATTTTTATATTTTTTTCTATGTTATTTCAGGTTATGGGACATATCAACACCCTCAATTCTAGTTTGAATCTCAAACTTAAAAAAATTTAACAATAATAATAAATATATATTTATTTTGAATAACATAAATAATTAGATTATTAAAAGTACACTTACGTGAGTCATTTATGGATACTCTTAGGATTTAATTATAAACAGTTTTTGGGTTTGAAACATTATGTTGTTTAGATAGTTTGACACATATACATCATAGATTGAGAGT